>OMLM01002659.1:34302-45974 GCA_900302695.1 Helostoma temminkii
ACTCACTGGTGAAAATCACTCTCTGAGCTGGGTTGTGAACTCATCATTACCACATAGTACCCGTATATTATATTACATATATATAATATTCACTATTATTCCAGCTCAACATTTTATTTTCAGGCAGTTAAAGTGATACTGTACGTCCTGTATACCTGTCTGTCTCGCAGATCTTCCAGTGCAGTTGTGCAGCCAGACAGCTGTGGTAGTGTTTTTTTTTTCTTTTTGCAACACAATATTAACCTTCACATTTAAATATATAAGTTTTTACTATTATATAATCTTGTTGACAGCCCTAACAGGGATCGAGGCCGAGCTTCAACTGTAGCCACAGCCACTTGCTATAGCTCATGGCTGTGAATGGCTACAGCCATGTGCTATGAAATTTAACAAAATGATGTAATTTTTATTGTAACATGTTAACCACATAATTGATACTGCAGCTGCAGCTGCGACAATCTAAGCAACAAACTAATTTCTGTCAAATTTCAGCTTCAAATTAAATATCTGACCAGATGATGGTGCCAAACTACCAGAAAAGATGGACACAAAATGTTCTCACCTCTGCATGCACCTAGCCATGAGTTTTAAGGGTTCGATGCCCAACATCTCAGATTATTTTTCCAAGGTTATCACTGCCACATAAATACAGTGGAGGTAAATATATTTAGTTGTGAAAATGACACTTAAAAAAGCAGCAGTCCCTGGCAGTGTCTGAGAGAAACAAGATGCCCCAATTACTCTTAACACTGCCAACCACTTTAAAAGAACCTATTATTTTTGCAAAAAGCTATTCCAGTAAAAATATTTTCTATTGTAATTTCAGTAAACTAACCCTTGTCTTAACAGCAGAAGTGTGAAATTTACTGGCATTTATTGTTGTTTTCATATTGTCTTAAAATGGGCTGATTTTTCATGTGATTTGTTTTGTAGTCAAACAAACTTTGTTTGTATAAAGCAATTACTAACTGAGACATCTCACAGCATGCTTTCTAAATCATTTCAGAGTGCCAGCTGAAGCTCACTCCTCCCTACTGCAGGCACTGTATGAGCCATCATTATATCTGAGTTTCACAGGATCCCTGCTCATGTCTGCAGATGCCTACTCTCTGTCCTCCTGTCATTTCTTGTACTAACTGTCCCTGTTCAAATCACTGTCTGGCATTGTCACAGCACACTGAGCTGACCTGGTGTCAGTCTGCAGAGACTGAGGGTCACGATGGGCCAGGGTGGAGCCGCCTTCCAGAGCATCCAAAAACAGAGGTGGAGTGTGAGCTGGGGTGTTAAGGAGAGGTGTAGTGGGGTTGGAGGCATTGTACGCGGCAGTGAAAAGGGGGAGACTGGCTCTCCGCAAAGGTGGAGGACTGTGCATGGGACGAGGGTGATATTCTGTCAACCCCCCCTGAGATGAAAGCTGGTGCTGGCCCCCATCTCTCACTCTGGACTGACCTTGGAGATGAAACACACAGCTTAAAGACAGAGATCAAAGAGATATTGTAGTTGGTTTCTGAGGAATTTATTGTCTGAACATGCAGGTAAAAACCAACTGAGCATGAACTTATCTTAACTAAAAGAGTTTAAATAGTATTAAAATAAAGCTGTTATTACTAAATGTATCAATAACTGAAAGTTGGTAAATGCAAGCTGATGCTGCACCAGACAGTAACTGTGAGTTATGTAAATTTAAAGCCACTTATTTCACTCTTAATAAAATGGAATGAAAGTTGCAGGTAAAAACAAATATGATAAATATTTAGGCAGCCCACACCCTTGGTGGCCATTCAGATCAAAATAATTACTGTTTTTATTTGGTTTATAATATAGTATAATATAGAGACCGCACAATTTCACAGCTATGATTAAATATTCTTGCTTGATTGCCATGTAAACAATAGAAATGCTTTTGTTAAACTGATCATGGCAACACAACACAAAATGAAACACATTACACTGCAGCAAAACGTATCTACTACCAACATTTTTTAATCACAAAAAATTAATGCGTTAATATTTTTAATGCAAATTAATTGTATGACGAACCTCTTCCCTTAAACACAGCTTGTTACATGGCTGTGTGTGATGAGGCCTCAGATAATACATTGAGTATTATGCTAATAGTTTATGAAAAAAGTGACTTTCTTTATTTATTGAGGATTTTGCAGAATCCCTTTACTTTTGTAAACTAATTGAGCAACATTATAGTAAGGTTTTCTAGTTATATAGACAGTTGTGTGGTTGAAGTGGATGATATCAGTCCTAATGTGTTCAGAACAGAGTAGCTCAACACAGTGACAGAATCATGTATTATATTTAATATTTATTTATCCACCTCATAGAATTGTCCCTGGATAAAAAAAGAGGTTCTGAGGTTATCTGGAAGTTAAAATAACTTAACTTGGATGACTGAGAATCTTCAGATATTTTTTCATAGAGAGGTCAACAGGCTGTGCTCATACCTTATTCCTACACTGCAGTTGCTTATAGCGCAAGTAAATTCTGGTATTTTAAACTTGTGATTAATCACAGTTTGCAACAGTGACAGCACTAGTTTCTTGCTTTAGTCTGCTGTGTCATTGCTGCAGCCTCATTGAAATGAAGGAGTGGATGGTGTTTTGTTCATTCTGAACATGCCCTCAGATTTTGCAAATCAAGGTCCTTTACCACAAAATCCACATTAGAAATCATAAAATTATTGTTAACCTTTGAGACAAAGATTGTTAAACCCTCAGCTATAGAGAAAGTGCATTGTTTCTACTAATGAATTACACATACTTTAGAAATATTGAACTAAGTTTGAGTTAATCACTTTCACTCTGTTCAGGTTAGGAATATAACACTGTTCCTCAAAGTCCAAGCATCATTATAATTGCAATTATGGTGCAAATAACCTGATGTGTTATGAACAGTATGTTTTCAAACACTATGTGAATGTACAGGGATTACCTGGGCTGCTGAGACTGGCCAGAAGATTGCTGTATGAGGGTGGAGTCTGGTTGGGTAAGGTGGGGAAGGATGGTGCCGCAGGGGCGAGCTGGTGCAGCTTTGTAGTAAAGTGACCAGGGAAAATAGGAGCTCCCTTACTAAAAAAAGAGAAAACAAACTTAACAATATTATTCACATAATAATGCAGTATAAAGCATTTCTGCACTGTGTTGCTGTCTACAAGACAGAAACACACTAAAGGAGTTTACTGACCTACTGGGTGCCAGTGTGGGTAGAGATGGATTGATTTGGTGATGCGGAGGGCTGCTGCACCTACTCTGTCTGTGTTCAACCTTTGTTGTGATGGAGCGCTCCACTTTCCTCCACTTAGCCCTGCGGTTCTGAAACCAGACCTGGGACACACAAACAGAACAGAAGGTCATATGGATGGAGAAATAATGACCAGGAAGGAAAATTTAAGCTGATGGAGAGACTAACTACAAATGATTATGGACAGAGAGAGTATAGTGAAAGCCAAAGTAAGCAGGTTTCTAGCCCATAATTTACTTACACTTTAATGTAGGACTAATTAAGAGAAGATCAAACAGGGCAAAAATGTCTAACCATAATTCTCTGAGGGGTTACACCAACTGAAGCTGCGATAACTTTCCTCTTCTCTGCATCGGGATAGTGGTCCTCCTGGAACAGGGCCTCTAAATGCTCTAACTGATCTGCACAGGTGCCCGTGCGCGCGCGCACACACACACACACACACACACACACACACACAATACAGGTCAACTCTTTGCATAGTAAAATGTGATCAGACATAGACAAACAGACAGCTCAGTTACCAGTACTGTAGAGCGTTCGTGTTTTCTTCTTCGGTGCAGGTGGCAGCAAGCAGCTGTCCACAGTGTCTATGCCCGGTAGCAGAGAAAAGCTAAGGGCACGGCCTCGGCCCCTGGTGCTGTAGCGGATGGAGCGTCGGGTGGAGTAAACCTGGGTTATCTCCATCTGCCAAACATGATCATCGCCTCAATGATCTCAGTCAGTTAAAAATTATCAGATTTTTTTAAGGTTATGCCTTAAAAATATTATTTCTATATGTTATGTTTTAATAATTACACATCTTTGAATGCTTCAGGATATAATTAGCAACATACACAATATTTTTTTACGATCAAAGCTTGTTCAGACATTCAAGGACCAAGTAATGAATTTTCATTTTTGTATATGCACCTTTGGTATGTGTGACTAATACTGTACTAGTATACTCTGGAGCAGTGGTTTTCAACCCTGGTCCTCAAGGTAAACTGTCCTCTTTGTTTTCCAACTATCCCTGAGCTTACAGCTTTTGATTGGTTGAACACACCTGATCCAGGTTATCAGCAGTAGGGATAGTTGGAAAACAAGCAGGACAGTGAACCTTGAGGACCTGGGTTGAAAACCACTGCTCTAGAGCTGCAGGTATTTTTTTCAATGTCAATTAATATTCTGTTAATTCCTCTGTCTCCTTAATTGATTGATTGATTTAAATATCGGATACCATTCACTTTTTCAGTGTTGTTATGTTGCAGACTGATACTACAATAGTCACTCCAGGGATCTTGAGTGGAGATGGGGCGAAGTTCCAGAAGGACAACCATCCCTGCTGCCCTTGGGCTAGATGGAAGCCTCTCCACAGGGTATCACAAGCCCACTTGGACTATGTTTAAAAAAATTTAAATATTTTTTTAAAAAAAAGAAAAAGAAAAAAAAAGCACCTGCAGGAATCTAAGACTATGAGGAACAAGATTCGCTGGTCTGATGAAACAATGATTGAAGTGTTTGGCCTCAGTTCTACACGTTATGTCTGGAGGATCCAGGCACAGTTCATCACCTGCCTAATACCATCCCAACTGTGAAGCATGGTGGTGGCAGCATCGTGCTGTGGGGTTTGTGTTAACAGTGGGGACTGGGAGAATGGTCAGGGTTGAGGGAAAGCTGAATGGAGCGAAGTGCATAGATATCCTCAATGAAAACTTGTTCCACAGCACTCAGGACCTCAAACTGAAGGTTCACCTTCCAACATAGCAATGATCCTTAGATCACAGCCAAGACAACTGAGTTTGTGCGAATTTGCAAAGAAGAATGGCGTAAAATCCCCCACTTCAGAAATGCACAGCTGTCGCATCATATTCAAAAAGAGGCTTATTGCTGCCAAAGGTGCTTTAACAACATATTTCAGTTTTTATTTTTAATAAATGTACAGATATTTCTAAAATTCTGCTTTCACTTTGTCATAATAGGTGACACAGTGTAGATTAATGATAAAAAATGAATTTGAATGACTGTAGTAAGAAACTGAAAAGCGCCACTGAACCCACTGTAGAGACAGATAGACACTCACACTCACATCAACACCTAGACCCACCAGTCAACCTGACTGCATGTCTTTGGACTGTGGGAGGAAGTCAGAATATGCAGAGTGGACCCATGCAAACCCCACACAGAAAGGCCCTGAACAACCAGTGGAATCATACCAAATCAGTAATTTATCTATAAATAAAAATTATACAAGTATATATAATTTTAACCACATTTTACTTGTCCAACAAGATTCATTCCAAGGTCACATAAAGCAGTTTTTCCTGCTTTCATTGCTTACTTTTACTTTGTACCAGGTACCACTGAGCATGAAATCAGAGGAGTGGCAATTGCTCAACCCATGATTTTATGTGCGATTATCTAAAACTCAGGGTGGTGAACAGAGCCTTTCCATAAAATACACATTATGGACAAATTTCACAGAGCAGATACAGCAAGCTGCCAAATAAATGTTGTCCTTTTTCTCTTTCATAGCTGCACGGTTGATGCACTGATCAGACACAGTTTGACATTATCAAATCCTTCAAGTGGCTGTTCCAATATTTCAGTGAAGCTTAATAATATCACACACTGAGCCAAATATTCAAATCCAGACTGGTTACTTCTGAGCTCCAGCATTAATACTGCAGAGGGTTGTAGGTGTGTCTCATTTCATGTATCCTAGACTGTAATTACACATTACAAATTAGTTATTATAACAAACCTTGACATTTTTACCAGAATAGATTAAATGTGTCAGAACATACTGTGTAGCTGCAGACTGGTCGGAGAACCCATACTGACCCCGGTCCACCAGTTGGTGGTAATGTTGTGGCTGATTGGTGTGTTTTGATTGGATTGTATGGTGCCTCCATACAAAACATAGAATTTTGGTCTCAATATTTGATTCACTAGCTTAAGTTACTCTATAAAACTTAAGCTAGTGAGTGAAAAGCAAAGTCTACTCACCTCGACAGGCTGTGGGCCTTGCTGGGGGAGACTGTGAGGTAGAATAGGACTGTGAGGCCTTTTTGTCCCGTGGGGCTGAGGAGGTGCAGGCTGAATCGGGATTGGAGGCTGTGACGAGTACAGCAGGGGAATAGGAACTGGGGGACAATACATCCCTGTTCCCCCACAACCCAGGTAAATGGGGTCGGACAAGTCGCCGCTGTTCATCAGTTCAAAGGGAGGCTCTGAAAGAGTCGAGCTCTCCTCTGAGTTCTCCTGCATCTGACTCTGCTTCTCCTCCTCAGTCCTCTCACTAACATCTTTTACTCCTCTCCTGCTTTTCACTCGTTCATTTTGCTTCTTACCTCTCCTCTTCCTACTCTTTTTCTGCTCATCTTTCTCTTCTAAACTTTTTGTTTCTTTGCTCTGTTGCTTGTCAGAAACTGTTTCCCTGTTGTTCTCGAACTCATTGTCTTCCATTTGCACCTCCTGTTCCTCCTCCACTTCCAGCCTACTCTCTGGCTTCGCATGCTCCTCCTGTTCTCCCTCTGTTGCCATCAGTTCCCTTTCTGACACTTTTTCTTTCTCCTCCTCCCCCTCCTTCTTTTCTCGCTCTGCCTCCTCTCCTGGCTTTTCATCCTCCCTCTGATTAAACACTTCTTCCTCCTCTCCTTCTTGCTTCCTCATCCTCCCTTGATCATTCTTTGTTTCCAAATCCAGTTCCTCACACAGAAGGCTTGGACAGTCTGCAACACAATGAAGGGAGAGCAAATTTACTTTTGTCCACGTTCTTTAGAGACTGAGTCACTGATGTGGCACGTGCTCATTTGTGTTTATCTGTAATTCTCTAAAACTGGAGAGAGACTACATGCTGCACTACGGCGTCACAGCTACATTTAACATCACCTAGAAAAAAAGACATTGTAGGGAATTTATGTGTATTTCAGCCACACAAACGTTTAAGTGAACCAGTAAAATAACAGATTTAATTTAGGACGCCACTCCATGAAGTGTGAAGGCTTTGAACTAGAGCTGCCCCTCAACATAGTCGTTACCAATAAATCTGCTAATTACTCCCTCAACTAACTTGATAATGTTTTGCTCCATGAAAATCACAAGCAATATTAACATCTGTTTCAGCTGCTCGGGCCAACACTGCTTTTATGATTGTCCAGGATTCAGCTTTGCTTTTAACCAGTATTCAGACCGTACTGCACCTAAGTGACCTTAGAGAAAAATCTTGGTTAAGGTTTGCAAATGTTTATTAAGTTTATTTCATTATATATAATTTTTACTTTACATCATTTCATTTCACTTTATAAAGATTGTATATAAGAAACAATGTGATAGTATATTTAGGTTTTCCTGAGTCATGTGGTGACGTGCAGGCTAATAAAAACCGGAAAAGGTCCTCAGGAGGAGCTGCTGCCTGCAGCGACTTAATTATTGTCCCAGGTGTGCAGCGCCTCGTGCCACCTCACCTGACCGTCAATTAACTCTGGACACTAGCTGCAGCTAAACTAGCTAACCTGTCTCCATCTACAAACACCGGGTCGCCAGTGTTAATAACCTTGATTTAATTCCTCATAATGTCTCAGTGGAGCCGCTGCTCACGGTGCTGCACCTGACAGAAAATATTATGAGCTTCGCACACGCATACAAGAAGTTTTAAAAGTCCTTCAAAGTTTAAAAAAATGACACAGGTGGTTAAAGTAAAGTCTTTAGTCGGTGAGCAAAAATTACCAACAGGCCTACAAGCCTAATTAAATGTCAGGCTAAATGTCCTTACCAAAATCTTCAGCTAAATCACAGTCTTCATCCATATTAGCGACTCACGCCAGCGTCAAAACCAATAAACTTGCACTAACAATCAATTAAGCCGCGAGGGGTCACGAAGCGAATTGTTCCTGCACTGGAGCCTAATGAGGTTGATTGATTGATTACCTCCTTCGGCAGGGTGACGGAAATTATGGCGTGAATGATGAAGCTGAACAGCCAATCAGCGACCAGGACAGTCACTACCTGCTGCTGTGTGGAGAGAAACTCCACAGTATGAACACTAATTAGTGATGGTGTTAACGCTCAGTTTACATTGTTTGAGGAATCGTGATTCATTTTTAATGAGTTACTGTAGCAGACTCTCTGTACCTACGTTTTACCTTATAATGATAAGAAAAATATTTTGGCCAAAAAGTCTATAAAGCATAGAAATCAACATATTGACAACATTCACTGAACTTCTATGAGCTGATGTGAAACGATTTCATCTATAGTATTTAATCATGCTGAATGTACCAATAAATATTTTTACAAGGTTTTCAGTTTGGCTTTTTAAAAAGTTGTTGGTATTTTTTCAAATATATGTAGAAAGAATGTGTGTGTGTGTGTGTGTGTGTGTGTGTGTGTGTGTGTGTGTGTGTGTGTGTGAATAAAGAATTAAGCTGAATATTTTTCTAGGATTTGGCATCTGGGATAAAACTCACAGCCCATAATTGTCTATCATCATACTGTCAGAAATAAAACCACTTAAATTATATAACAGGTTCTTAAAGACAACATGAGTAGAAAACTTGGCCTCCCTAATGAACTGTAATGTGTTCTTAGTGAGAGTTGATTTAGCTGTTAAACATTGACATAATGTGTGCTACACCCTAAACGCAATAAAACTAAAGCTCGGAGACTGAAGAGAATCAAGACATTTTGTCTTTTTTGTGTGTAGAAAATGTAGTAATCCAGTAACTGTTTAGCAAAGAAACAGAATAAGAAATAAGCATTAAGTCTTCTTCGTTCCTCTGTAGTTACTAATCTTGTGACTCTCCAGACTTTTCCCCAGACAGTGCGTGTCCTGAATACCACGTTGTGAACCACACTATATATACACTGTAGCTTACTCTTCAGTCTGTTGTGAAAACACCAGGTTAAAACCAGGCTCTCAGTCAGCTTGTTTTGCTGCAGTTGTTCCTGTCTTACCCACCAGATGGGGTACTGGCTGGACCCTGGCACCTAAATCTGCTTCCCCTCCCTAACAGAAGAGGGCCCACATACAAACCCCCTCATGCTCTATGTGAAGGCATATTTCTTTGTCAGCAGCCCACTAGTCAAGGCCAGGACAGGCCGTTGTTGTCTCTGGATCCACAGAAGGCCGTCTGCAGACTCCCTAATGCCCCTCCACATCAGGGAACCTTGGTCTTGTCAGGTTTGACAGTAAGAATGAAAACTGAAGACCAGTTTAGAAAAACTTCCTTTCTTGTGTGTTCATAATTCCCTGGCATCAAATTATTTGTTTAGTATGTTTTCTGGTGACTTAAGAATAACAGCGTCTGGAGCTGTTCCTCCCTTGAGGGTCTACTGAGTTTAGGAAGTGTAAATGGGCTGTTAAAAGGCTGTGATCATACAACTACATATACAGTAGTCCTGAGTAAAGCACAGTAAAGACTGTGACATTAAAGAATCTGTTTATCTAAGTGACACAAACATCCATCTTCATTGATCTTAGATAGTCTTGTCAATCGATAGTTTTGGCTTTATTTGTCCAGATTTGGAGAGAATATCTGTGAGTTTTGCTTCTCCAAACCAGTGAAATGGGGACAAATGGAATTTAATTTATAATGTTCACAGCGCTGAAAAATAATATTTAAATAATTTAACAGTCGTGTGTCTCTCCACCAACAGTGTCCTGGTTACTTCAGATAATCCAAAGATCACACTGGCAAGAGTTTTCACTGGAACAGTGCTTTCTACCAAGCTCAGCTGTGATGCTGGTAGCCTGTTCTCTGAATTAAAAACTTCTTTTGTAATTTAGAAGTTCAAAGGACATCTAGACGTTTATAAAAACATAACTATGTGCCTCTAGAGGCTGGTGAGAAAATATGTGTTTTATAATTTGAGTGACTCTACAATTTAAGTCAATAAAGTCACATTAATCCATGCAGAACTTTAATTAGCTCTGGGAGAGATTATGATTAATGAGGCAGTGGTATTTCTCTAAAATTATTGCTATAAAAAGGATTAGTTATGTTGAAAACTACAAGGTAAAGTACATAATCTGAAACCTCTTTGTTATAGTCACAAAACCAATGGGACGCTCGGATGGTATTTGAATTTCAAACATTTCAAACAACCCCACACAAATTCCCTGGTGCTCTCCAACAATGTGACACTGAGACAAAATATTTTTTATGGGCCAGCTCCACATCAGTCAGCTTAAATGAAAGTAAACCTTTTTCTCAAAAAGTGTTTTTAGAAGAAAAATAATTATATAAATGAACAAAGCTGAATTACATTGACCTGAGGGGCTTCAATATTCCCAGGTTCACCGAGTGTTAATTGGTTTTGATAATTTGATTAATGGTGCATTTTTATAGGGAATTATCACTATAGTATGATCTAAAGTGGATTCTCTATCTGCAGTTAATGTTTTAGCCCAGCTTTGAAGGGGTCCCTGTGTCACAATCAGTATGATACTACACTTTGCATCACACTTAAGTGTGCTCACATGATGTGCAGCTCTAAATTAAGTTTAATCAAATTGAGCAGGCTGAGAAAATCTCTGAAGAGTTTTTGCAAGATGGATGTAGTGTTTAGTTTCTGCATCTCTGTTTAAAGTAATGATGCCTATGTTAGTGTAGTTTGCTCTGTGCACTCAACTTAATGGAAACTTGGAGGTGATGTGGTAGTGCACTGTAGATGGGACATCGAGACAGATTATTTTCTTTAGAATATCTAAACATGTTGATCTGGCCATACCAATGAAAGTATTTGTGAAAGTATGTGTGTTGGTGCATATTGGGACCATGTTTGGGTTGAAGCGAATACTGTTAAGCTAAACACATTCTTGAGAGCAGACTGGACGCAAACAACAGAATGGATAATTAAGGACATCATTAATATTTTCACTGACCAGTTGCTAAGGAAAAAAGACAAGAGAGGACAGATTTACCCAATCAGGTTTTTTATTTGGAACAGAGTGGCAGATTAGTGACAGGGCGGTGGCGTGGAGGATCCACTTCCTCTCGCTCACTCAGCCAATGACAGAAACTCAGCCTTAAAAAAATGCAAATGTATAAAAACAGGAATGGGAACAGCAAACATAGAGTAGTGCAGCCTCCATTAGGCTTCACAGACACACACACAGTCACACATGCATAGCTTCACTCACACAAATTCACCTTCTTTCTCTCCCTCTCTCTCTCTCTCTCTCTCACACACACTCACACACGCATCTTATTTGGCTACGCAGGCTTTGATGGGTACAAACGCACGTTTACACTTTGACAGTCACTTTAGAAAAGACAGTACGTGTTAAGATCATTCCCGCCCGTGAGAAAGTGGCATGTTGTCCGTCCGTCTGTCCTGTGGCAGATAGACAGACAGGCGCACAGACAGACAGTGAAAAGACACAGTCAGTGTGTGTGAAAGCCACTGTGAGGGACCAGCTGCCCCACATTCAGCAG
>OMLM01002659.1:56039-67746 GCA_900302695.1 Helostoma temminkii
GTACATCTTTTGATTTGCCAGATTTGCCAGTGTGTCACATGTTGCCTACAACACAATAAACCATCCAATCTAACCATAGGGTGTGTGTGTGTGTGAGTGTGTGTGTGTGTGTGTGAGTGTGTGTGTGTGTGTGTGTGTGTGTGTGTGAAGGTCTGGTGATCTCAAACCCTGTAAGTGCTGAAAAGTACTGAAAAGACATCGCAGTGTGACCATGGTGGGAATATCCTGTGTGTGTGTGTGTGTGTGTGTGTGTGCGTGCTGTATTCCAAGTTTTACAATGAAGGCTGTTGCTATGGGCAACCTTTGCCTTTCACAGAAATTCCCATCTCCCAGTGAGAAGCTACCGAACACACACATCAGCACATGCATTCATAAACACTTATAAGAGCTGTAACTACATAAGCAAAGGTGTTATGTAACTTCAAATAAACAACCTAAAAACATCAGCAATACAGTCTGCTCCTCCAGCCCCCCACCCCTCTGTCTGTCCCTCCCACTCTGTCTTCCTTTGCCTCCCCCTCTAGGTACACAAACTCTGTGCCGGTATATCCCCGTCCTCGCCCATTTTCCTTTCATCTTAAATTCCATTTCTTATCTCGAGGCTAGCCACCTAAATTCAGCATGACTCCGAAAAACACACACACGCACACACACACATTCTTAAATAAACACACACCCCATCCCCAAGGCAGCTCCTGAGCCCACCCCAGGGGCCCCTTTCACAAGTCTTCTACACACAGGACGGAGTGTAGCTGCAGAGACTAGTCCCCTGTTTGTCTGTGGTGTGTGTTAAGGTGTGGGCTGTCTATGTTTTTCCTAACCTTTAGCTGCAATATGCAATCACTCAGTGTGCCTCAACATGTTTCATTTATAAGTTGATATTATATGTGTGACTTCACAGTATGGCAGCAGTGCGTCACTGTCTGTAATTACAATGTGTCTGCCTGAAAGGGTATAATCATAGGTTTTGTTAGTGGTGTGTGTGTGTACTTGCACACACAAATGTACCTCAGACCTATATGTGTGGGTGTGTGTATGTGTTTTATGTGATTTTGGGGGAACAGAATAGGGCCAGCTCTGCATTTTCCCTCTTTTTCAGGATCTATAAACAGCTGCCCTTTCAGCCTGCGCCACATAGCTAACTAACCACAACGAGACGCAACGAGTTTTCCTCCACCGCACGCATAACCCGAGGCCAAAATCATCTGTATGTTGCCCTCAATTTCCCTCCACCACTGCATTTTGTTCCCATTTGTTATAAAAGGAAACTGTAAGTTGACAACCATATTCTGCAGGATCTGTGGGGTGAATGCAATTCTGGTTTGGCATCACATGAAGCAGCGCCATTGTAAGATGTGCGGTGGCAGTCATTTTAAAAAAAATCTGGGAGTGGAATATATAATTATCTATACTTGTCAATGACAACGAAAAAGCAGAAGTAGAAAAATAACGAGTGGCTGTTTGGGGTAGCATCATGCTCTGGCAAAGCAAACACAGGTGTGTTTATCTTATCTTATCTGAAGCTGCCTCCAACCAGGCTTTGCACCATACATTTGTTCCTAAACACTATAGCTGCTCTGTAAACTTGTATATGATTCAGCTCATTTTACAGAAACAAAGCCTGGATTTTATACATGAGATGACAATGCTGCAGTTCCACAGATGTTAATATTCCACAGGAGATGATTTGTTTTACATTTTAATTTATGATCAGACTAGAAAAACACAGGATTACAGAAAAGGTATGTGAGTGTGATTTTAAAGCAATAAGACTGCAGCAACCTGAAATAGTCTGTGTGTGCTTAATGATGTGGTGCTTTGGGTTTTGTCTGTAGAAACAATGGGTGCATGCAGCTAAGCTAATACCAAGATGCAGGAAGTCTGATAAGAACAGGAGGTAGCTATACAGACACTATGATTCACCAAACGAGGATTCACGCGCACACAAACTGGGCTAATGGAAGAGAAGTTGTGTTTGATCCAAAGATGATTTCTTCTCTGGCTGTTCCGTTCAGTTCAGTTTGGAGATCTCCTTCAGGCAAGCTGGGCAGATAGAGAGCTTCATTGTGACTGACTTCAAATGCATTCCTCAGTAACTTGAGAGGCTGCGGCTGCTGCTGCACAATGCATGGGACACACACATACATTCACACACACACACAGGCATTTTAAGCTGCTGGTACAGTAGACCCAATGCTGCTCTGCTTTGGAGAAAAAATCGTTAATTGTGTTTTTTAATATGTGAGATCTTATCGAAGGGAATGTTTTCAACTGATGCTGCATCTCTGAGCTTTCACACTGTGAAGAATAATTTGAATACTCCCTCTGTGTTCTGGCACCATCTGTGAGTCCTGCTACTCTATGTGTCCCTCCATTTACTGCATCCACAGAGCTGAACCTTGGACAGAAATATATTAAAAGACACGGAGGTCACACTGTGTTCATACAGTACTAGCAACGTCTAAACATCACAGAATCAGCATCTTTAAATTTATCATCTAATATTTTTCTTAATGAAGGCTAAAAAAGTATTACAGCCTAAACCTCTGCATCAGTCCAACAGTTCTAAAACAGTTTCCTTATGTGAAGGTTTTTCTTGTCAAACCCTACTTTTAATGATCCGAAAATAACCTGAAACATCAGGAAGTGTCAAATTGGAGTAGCAAAAGAGACCTAAACAGCAGAATTTACAACAAATGTACAATCTCACAAGAAAAATCTTACCCAACCCATTAAGCATCTTGCAACCCCTCAGACTTTTCCTGTGACCCACTGGAGGAACCACTGGAGCAGAAAAAGGTTTCAAGTAATGGAGCTCAGTTCCAGCAGGGAGACTGTCGTATGTTTAATATAGCGTCCAGTCATATATCTTTTACACAGGGTCCAAATGCTCATTAAATCTGCATAACCATCACTGAGCTCTCGTATTTTGTTGCTGCATCTGCTTTCAGTAATTTATCTACCTTTACCTCTCGAACCTACACCACCATTGGATAGATGTGAATCAGAAATATTCAGTGTGTTATTTTGTATTTCAGGCTGCATTGACTCACAATGTCTTTGAAGCTCACACAGATTTGTATCAACGCACTACATGAGCAGAGCCACATCACCAAACTAAATGAGTATCATTGTCGCAATGAATGTTATAACCTCCATGTGGGTGTCCTGATTGAAATGCTGGGTGTCAAATGTGTCAGGCTCTTGAACACAGCATGACAGTTATAGCTAAAAAATAATAATCATCCAGCAGAAATTTGAGACCTACATCAGCCCCACAATGAGGTTAAGTGATCTTTATAGGCCACATTTCCAACCTCCTGCAGTTTAATTCACTGTAGGTAGTGTGCCCACGCTTCATAAAGTAGCTGCTGATTCACAGCTATCTCTGTGTCTGCTCCTCTCCAGAGCCTGACCTACCCTGATAAGGAGAGTATGAGCTGCGCTGCTAACTGACAGAACTGGACTGGATAGCTCTCAACCTGGAAAAGCTTGCACCAATTGGCACATGCCCTCTGACCACTTGCACACTCACAGGAAAAACTGCAGCCTGTTTACTGTTTGCACTGCTCCACACCCATCTTTTCTTACTGGAGAGGATCCCCGACCCACTGTCAGCACTGACCTCTAATCTCCCTCCATCTTTTGCTTTTCCGCCTCGTCTCACTCTCCGCTTTGCTCTTCCTCTCTTACCAGCTGAGCAGGTTGGACGGCGGCCAATGTAGACTCTAACACACTTACAGTCAGACAAGGAGATGGCTAGAGGGCAGGCGATGTGTGAGTGAGTAGGTTACCAGGTGATGGCCTGGTTAAGACACCTGCCACCTTCAGCAGAGATTAGCACAGAAACCTTCACAGTCACACTGCTCACACACTCTGTGACAACTTACAAGACACACACACACACACACACACACAGGCAGTCTGATGTCGAGACAGTAGCTTGTAGCAGTGACGTCAGGTGTGAACCTCATAACACCTAACACCTGCACAGCACAGGCGAAGTGGTCAGAAAAAATATTTAAGTGATTTAAAATCCTGAAAAATCTTCCTTTCTTTCACAGACACAAGATGAGGCGATGGGTCCCTGGACACAGAAAATAATGTGCATTTTAGTTCATGCTTGTTGTGCAAATGTTAATTAAAATACTATAGCACGCAAATAAAATATTGCAACACACTGTGCAGCTGAGTAATACAATGTACCAACGAGGAATGACAATCTGTTTCAAATCAAGCTTAGTATCAACAGATTGACATTAAGGCAGTAGAAAAAATGTGATCCGGACCACAATGAACCACAAGTTTCCCGCTTTGGTTCCCTCTGTCCACTCTGCCCCCTAGGGCAGTAGAATAATTCATACATTTTGTTCCAGTATCTCTGAATAATAAAAACTAATCCTTGAAAATTAACCATGAATTCAGATGATATTAGGGGATATTTAAAACGCTGGGACCTTTAAGCAAAAACAATGCGAGATTTTTTACATTATAACTACCGTCGAGCCTTATATCAGCTCTGTTCACCCTGTGGGTTAAAACTGTTCAGCGTGCTTCAAAATCACCATTCCCCAGCCACATTTATTTACTGTCATGGCTTTAATGTCTGTAATGAATGTGTCCTTCTGTGAAATAATCACTATTTCTAGGCCCTCTGGCCTCTTTTTCCACAGTAAGCAAAGTAAAATAGCTCCAGATTTAAGTTAAATTATCATTTAGTGTTAAGAGATTCTTCAGAGTAACAGCTGCAGCAGGGGGTCGTGAGCAGACGTCAGTTTGTGCTTGCAAGGAGCCTGCTGAGCAATTTTACACTGATTAGCTGCCTAAACTATGAGAATGGTTCTGGGTGTCTTGGATAATATCAGACTACATAGGGATTCATAGAAAAAGTATATTAGATGCCCCGTTCAGACAAATTTGAGATTAAAAACAACATTAAAGTACCTATAGTGGCTCTTTTCATTTTTAAATATGTAACGATCTAAAAGCGCTATTAAATGCCTAAAAGATGAGTGGGAGGGTAGAAATGCTGATTTACTTCCTCGCCAAACACATTTCTGATCTTTTCCCGCATGTTTGCCTCAGTTTTTCACACGAGTAATCCCTGTGACCAACCAATGTGAACCTCTGTGCAAAAACTGTAAACATGTTCATGTATAACAGCCAGGGAATGAGTGAAACATTTTTTTCTCCCTCAACTATTTTTAGTCCCTTCTGCTGATCAGATTCCTGATAGTGCTGCCGTGGCTGATTCACATCGCAGCCACGTTGGCCGTATTAATTCCCTGCACAAAACCTGTGGGAGAATAGTATTACAGTGGGTCTGGGTTGTTATTCCAGCTAGCCTGGGCCGTAAAGCAGTGCAGCACCAAACCACAGCTGAGAAGCATCTTAGCATTAATATTATCTTTCTAAGATTATCTTTCTCCTCTGAATTATAAGGACAAAGATGATCTAAGTGATGAATGCCCTTACGGAGAGGCACACTTTTTCTAAATATGGTATGTGGTACAGTGAATGGGTTGGTCAGAGAGCTGCAGGGACAGAACAGGTGCACAGTGGAGAAAAAACATCACGCATCTGGACCACCGAAAGCCAGTTTAAACACACTTTCATGCAACAAAGACTTTTAATATCTCAATTATCTGTTGCAAAACCACAGATATATAACTGAACCCAGTTATAGTAATGTTCAGTCAACATTCACATCATTTAGCTGAAATTATGGCTATGATCTACAACCTTTGTTTTATAAACCTGTCATGAAAATGAGCTGTTGGACCTGCCGAGGTACATGGGGTTCTATTATTGGATGTGGGACACTAACAGGAGGTCAGACAGCCAGAAGACGAAGAAGATGCTCTCCATGAAATTTTGTACAGGTGTGCCAATTTTCAGCTGTGAGGGTTGTCTCATTTAGAATTTATAAGATACAAACACAAAAAGATTTTTATTGATAGTAGTTTTCATTAAATGTGGTGAGGTCCACCATTCCTGTGCATGGATGTAAGCCAGTGATTATGTTATTTTATGTCATTGATATCAGCCGCTCTGTTACCGCTTATTCTTTCAGATGAAGCAATTTTTTATGTTACTGCTACTGTAAAGTCAATATTAAAAGCACTCAACTTGTAAAACATCAGGAAGGCTGTAATGAGAAATAACACAGTAAGAAAATATGTTTTTCAGAGAGGCTAGAGCTAACCACAAGCATTCAGAAAACAGAAGTAAACAACAGCCATTTTTCATTGCGCTTTTTTTAAACCAGCAGATCTGTTTTAAATATTGCAGAGTGTAACAGAAGAGGAGGCCACAGTGAGCTGTAGGAGTCATGTCACTGTGTCCAGCTGCACCACGTACAGCCATAAGTCAGATTATGTTATCACTTCTTAGTAAAAATAAATCCAGCTGATTATTCTGTTTGTCTTTGCATGAAACATGATTTCGCTCTGGACTCTGGTCCTCGGTGGCTGAGTCAGTTTAACCTATAATGTCTCAGTTTCTGCGATATGAAGGGGAGCTGACAGTGAAACTTGCCCCAGACTCTGTAGAGGTCACATGACTGTGTAGTGACACATCAGCTGTCTTGAAATCGTGTAATGGACTGGAGCTGTGAGACTGTCTCAAACTCTCTCTCACACACACACACACACACACACTAATGCATAGATCCATTCAGCTTTCGTGTGAGTTGAGAGGAGCAGTTTGATGGGAGGATGGGTAATACAGAGACTGAGAGGTAGTGTGATGTATATCTGTGTGTAGGACCCAGCTGTTACACTAATCTGACAATCCAACAGGATTAAAGACCACATCTCAGGGCTAACACACACACTCACACACATATATTCACAGATACACACAGACATACACACAAGGCCACTCTGTGTGGAATCCTCCTCCATTATATATGACCTTATAAAACATGCATGTGTGTGTGTGCGACTGTCCTGCTGCCAGAAATGCCTTGAGATTCTGACACAACTGCTGCTCCCACACTCAACAATACACCACCATGTACTGTATTTGTGCAGTTATGAGGATGTGAGTGTTAGAAGTTTTGTCTGTGGCGTTCAGGGAGTGCTAGTGTGTGTATGTGTGTGTCGGTGAGTGTGGATGTTTGGTAGAGAAATGTTGCAGTGAGCAATGAATGCTGCTGGTTGGCTGGTGTATGTGTGTGTGATTATAGGCTGGCTCAATGGGTCTATTTCTGCAGGGCCAGTGGGAGGGCGTGGCGCCTGTGGCTGGAACTTTTCTCGTGTTTCTAAGGAACTTTTCAAAAGGGCTCAGAAATGTGGCAGCGTGTAAGAGAGAGCGCCCCGCGGACCATGATGCCTTTGTGTAGCAGAGAGCGAATAACAGGGGCACTCAGAGTACACCCAGAAACGGTAATCAATGGTCTCTTCTCAGTCCCAAATCGAAAACCTTAACACACAGACACACACACACACAAAAGCATGATGATGAGAATCACAATTCTGCCCATATAAAGTAATGTGAGTCACAAGGCATCTGTGTGTGTGTTTGTGTAATTACAGCTTGTGTAATCAGGCTAATGACAGTCATACGACTATACATACCCCAAGGAAGTAATGATGATGAGAAGTAGGAAAATCAATGCATAAAAGGCTGAGTTTTAGAGTGGAAGGCGCAAATGGAGAACACTAGAGAGGAGAAAAAACGGAAAGGGATGGATGGAAGGTGGCGAACAAGAGAGGAGTGTTTTTGTCATTGATGCAGGAGAGGAAAATCCAATCAGTCCTGTGTAATTTTGTCTGGATGCAGAAATGCACGTTTGTGAGTGAGCGTGTTCAGAAGGCAAGATGTACATCATTATCATACCTTTCTTTTTCTTTCAAATACACACATACACAGAGGATGAAAACTGTGACTCCAGGGACATCCTGAGCAGACAACCTTGCTACGCTCTCTGGTCTTCCTCCCTTTGAGTGGTTGCACATCAAAAGCCTGGAAGTGGTTTCCAGCCAGTGACTACAGGCCTCGTGATTGTCAGTTGAGTCGGACGGCCAGTTGATTCTTTGTGTATCATAATGGTCCTTACTGTCAAACACTCATCATGCAGGTTGTGAGATCTGACAGTGGAGGGAACTCTAGATAAAGCAGCACATGCTCTCAGTCCTAATGGGCCACACTGACTGAATACTTGTGACTTAATTAGATATTTATCACGAGATACTGATTCACTCTAACAAATGTCAGAAGACTTCAATCACTCAAGAGCCAACATGATACATGATACAGGAAAGAGACATTCGTTCTTGTCCTTTATCTCGGCATATGTACAGATGATATTTTAATGTTTTGCATCATGTCAAATATTCCAACCAAATGGTTTACAATTTAACTTTTATTCCCCCAGAGACACCGCATCATTCCTGGATTATTTTTAACAGGTAAGAAAACAACAACAAATACCTTTTCAGTCATCCTTGCAAGTGCTAAAAATTCACTGTTTCCAGCTTCTCACTGAGCATTTGTTGGTTTTGTTTTTTATATCACTGTGTGTTGGTCTATTGGGCAGACATTTGAAGACTAACCAAAATTAAAATGATCATAACTAACAGTGTTATTGACACCTATGTTACATTTTCATGTCATAGCACAAAGAGTCCATCATAGTCCAGCACAGTGCTAGAGCTACTGTGCCACAGGCAAAACGGTGAATCACTTTTTTAATCATCTAAGCAGGAAACTCTCTTTTTGTTTGAACTGTAACAAGGGGTCACATTTCATAAGAAAAGGTCAACACTGTAGGAAAAATGTCTTTCTTGACAAACAACAGCCTGGCACAGTAATTGTGTGCAGCCTCTCACAGACTTGTTCTCACAGTGAGGTTGCCAGGTTGGTAATTACGTGCAAGAGGCAGAACTGGTGCACCAATGATACTACCACCAAAACCACAAAATATCTGTTTTGTTTGTGTTAAACAACAACAGGACAAGTTGTGTTAATAAAACAGCTCATGAGAAACATAGGCAGGCCAGGGTAGCAGTCTTCATACTATGCTAGGCTAAGCTCCTGTCTTTTCCAGTCCTTAAACAGACATGAAGTCAATCCTCTCATCTCACTCTCTCAAACATACGACCAAACTATTCTTTTAAAGAGCAAACGTATTGGGAACCATAGCTAGATGGCACATCAAACATGATAAGCAAATAAATGCAGCTGGTAGCTGTAAGCATGCAGATATCGAAGATTAAAATGAAATGAATTCAGTAGCATTTCCCTGTTGCCACTCAGACCGTATTATTTTCCTTTAGACTCTGTTGAATCACCTTAAAAATAAATATCATCTAAGCTCCAGGTGAGAACAGTTTCTGAGCAGCACAGTTCAAGATAGCTTCATCCCTCAGTAGGCAACATGACTCACTGACTAATTCATTAAGAGGTGGGTTTAAGTAACTAATGGCTCGAGAACAATTGTCTAGCACATAGATTAGCTCATGAGTGCTCAGTATAACAATCAGTGATCATTAATTCCTTGCTACTGTGGGTTGAATTGAATTAAACTGTGATTGGGAAGCTTGCAATTGGCAAAGTGGTAAGTGTCTGTGTAAACCGGTGGAAATGTGTCCATGGAGGACAGGAAAATGTATGGTGGAATGATACGATCTTGCTCTCACAGCCCTCCTCGCTATTCCGTCTCGGTTTAATCCTGGCCAGGTTGTTCTCTCCATTCAATCCGTCTCAGCTGCTCTAAGCTCTTTACAGGCCTGAATTCACCACCACCACCACCCTCTCTCTCTCTCTCTCTTTCTCTGCTGCTACCAGGACACAAATCCACCCCTTTCATTTTCTCTTTTTTGTCCTCGTCAGCACCTTTGCTCTTTTATCATTTCGTCTCCACCTAAAGCCAATCCTTTCCCGTTTTTCCTCAATTTTCTGATGAGCTATTTGTATCTTTTTACCATTTTTACACATTAACCAGTGCTATTTTCTGTCTCGTCTTTCCTCTCCACGCTTTCGTCTCTCCGATCTGCTTTCTTCTTCACTTTTGTCTGTGATTGCTTCTGACCTCATTCCCCTTTCATTCCCTTCAAATCTTCTCTCCCTCCATCTCCACACAATATCTAATCACTCCCAAATCTGTCGTCACACCTTGCTGCTGTGTTCAATTTTTGGGAGAGTGTTCAGCCATCAACGTTTCCGATGTGATATCAGGATGTTACATTTATCTTCAGCAATAACTGAGCCAAATGTTGAGCAGAGTGTTAAACCTTAAAACTTCTGAACATTTTAGGAAATGAGTGGGTAGAAAGTCCCAGCACAGAACTGAGCCAGTACATATGAGCTTGGATAAGCAGTGTTTGACCCGGGAATTAAATGTCTGTACATTTTTCCCCAACCAAAGCACATCTAATTTAGTATTGAAGCCTAATTGGATATTTACTAATTGAAATCAGAAGTTTGTCAAGTTTATTGTAAACAGCCAACTATGTTGTTAATCATCCATTTATTTTCTGAACCGCTTTGTCGCAGGTGTGCTCGAGCCTATCCCAGCTATCACCTGGGCAAAGACCCTGGACAGTCTGTCACAGGGCCACATATACACAAAGACAACTATTCACACACACACACACACACACAAACCTATGGGCAATTAACCTGACTGCATTTCTATGGATTGTGGGAGGAAGCCTGGAGAGAACCCGCGCAAACATGGGGAGAACATGCAAACTCCACACAGAAAGACTAAATTATTGATCAAAAATATCTACAGATTACTAAGTAGTTGAGTCTTCTTGTGTCTTATTCAGTTCGTGTACAACTGCTGGTGTTGAGGTGTTGTAACATTGAGATCCTCGATTAATAAGTAAAGCAAGTTTTTGTACAGAACATACAGTGAATATGAGTCAAATTCAAGTGTGAAAATTTGTGCTTTATAAAATGTTTTTGTAAAAAAGTCTATTATCAACTAACTTTGGGTTTTGGACTGTCGCTTAGATGAAGAAAGACAACAAGCTCTGGGAAAGTGCGATGGGTGTTTTTCATTGCCTTCTGTGTGATTAATAGCATGATCAAGAAAATAATTGGCCAATTAATCAGTTATGATATAAGTGATATAAGAGGTTCAGTCCTAAAGTAAACTATAACCCAATTAAATACAACAGCAACTCCTACTGATGGATATTGAGCTAATTTTTAAATGTCAAAAAGGAATTAATGTCAATGAGCTCCTCTATCAGGTTCTCCTTCTCCTGTTGCGTCTAATGTTTCAGTGACGTGTGGCCTGTCAACTTGTCATGTGTATCTGGCCCTGTCATATCATGTTGTCTCATTTTACAGACACTCCACTCAACACAACAAGGGAAACAATTATCATGTCTCACACACAAGCGCACACACACACAGACATCACACACACACAGCTAAATAAACAATACACGCATGCACACACACTCTCAGTGTCAATCAGCCTTTCAGACCTGGGTCCCTGCTGGCGAAGATTAGGGCTAATCCACAACTGTTGGAATGAAAGATTAAGAATGAATCACCTGCTGCTGCAGTGTGAGCATGTGTGTGTGTGTGTGTGTGTGTGTGTGTGTGTGTGTGTGTGTGTGTGTGTGTGTGTGTGTGTGTGTGTGTGTGTGTGTGTGTGCCCAGGGAGAACTGTAGGGGTGTGGTGAGCTGAGCGGAGTGAAAAGAATCAGAGAAAGTGATAAACAAGGTGAAAACTGAAATGAGC
>OMLM01002660.1:18050-29670 GCA_900302695.1 Helostoma temminkii
ACTATTACAAAAATAAATAGGGAGCAAAAGTAAATTTAAAATTTAAGTGAATTACATACTGTTTTAAACTGTTTATAATTTAACAATGTACATTTTTTGTACATAGTGTGAAATTGTTGGTTTTATTATTGATATTATTAACTTTTTTCTTTATTCTTTATTATCTTTTTTAACATTTCTTTCGCGCGCACATATGACATCACAATCCCGCGCCGCAGCCAGAAACAACTCAAAGCTATGAGCTGTTTCTGCTCAGAGTTTGTGAGGGGAACAAGTAGCAGTTGCGTGACAATGTGTAAAATGCGAAGTCTGAGAGCGCTGGTGAAGCAGCGCCTGAGTTCAGTGATGGAAGAGATTTTTGTGCTGTTTGAAAGCACCATAGCGGAATATGAAGCGGAGCTTGAACACCGACGCAGGCTGCTGCAGGACGCAGAGAAACCCGTGACACAGATAAGGAGAGCAGGTTTGTAGAAGGCCTTATTCTGCTTCCCTTGTCAGCACTGCAGTGCAGCCTGTTTATAGCGATGATTGAATTAAACTAGCTAAATGTTTATTAGCAAAACGCTAACAGTTAGCCTCCCTAACTGAGTCAAGTTACAGGCAAGTAAAAGGTTTTGTACTTATGTAGTAATGTGTATATATATAATAAGAACTGTGTTACTATAGAGACCCGCTGAACAAAACAATAAATGGATATTTTATTTCGAATTTACAAAAGCTGTCAAATAAATGTAACGAGTAAACACAAATATGAAATATTTCCCTTTAAAATGTAGTGGAGTAACAATAACTCTAATGCAAAATGAAAATACTACCCCAAAGTACATGTATTTGAAAATTCTTTGTAGTATTTTAGTAAATGTATCTACACCTGGCAGGTTCAGGTGACAAATTTACTATTAGTAACTTTAGTTGTGTTTGTGGCTTATTTACATCAGTCAAATTTAAACATCAGCAGGTGTAATAATTGCTGACTGATTCAGATACAACTAAAGGAAGAGTTGATCATCATAGAGGCATCATGTCATGTGGTGGAACCTTTCAGAATGTCACCTCATGGTTAACTCTTGTTAAATCAGTCTTGTTAACTCATTAAAAATGTATAGTTAGCATATCAATAAGATAAACTGCTTCGTATTTGTGCTCATATTAATTATGAGGAAGAAACTGTGGATACACCAGGTCTGTAGTCAGAGTTTGTCTGATCTATAATAATTCCTCTTACTTCTTACCATCCAGATAAATAAATAACCAGATCCGCTGGACAGCACTTGTAATCTGTTCCTCACAGAGTACAGCTCAATCAGGAGTCACAGTCCAAAGTTCTATTTATATTAACGATGTCTACAATGTATTTCTGATTAATTAGATGCTATGGTCTGCTTGGTCATTTCTATGTGAGTCACAACATTTTACTGGTAGTGTATATTTATACACTATATTTATTTGGACAAATTTGCAACCAGCAGACCAGCTTATTTAATTACAGAATGCGGCAGTAAAAGGAGTCTGTGGGGATTTGCTGCCTGACGCTGGTCTGCATGATGTTCTGACATCGAGTGTCGTACAGATGACGTTAGCATCACCCAGGTTCCCTTGACGAAAGGCAGTGGGATTTTTTGGGATTATTGTTGAAAATAAGATCTGTGATGTTTATGATACACATTTTGTACAGCTAGATAATCTCCACACAAATTTTATAGCTTTTGTTACCTAAGCACAATGACCAGAATTAAAAGCTTTTATTCAGATCACGGACTACCTGGCCACAGTTTGTACGGCTGCAGGGATGTAAGTCTGAACGGGTGGCTGGCAGCACAGGAGCACCTCAGGGGACTGTCCTCTGACCTTTTCACCCTGTACACCTCAGACTTTCAGTACAACACTAAGTCTTGCCTTCTGCAGAAGTTCTTAGATAACTGCACTGGGGTGTATCCGTGGTGGGAGGAGACAGAGTACAGAGTTTCGGTGGACAGTTTTGTGATGTGGTGTGGGAACAACCACCTGACCTTGAATGTAAGCAAGAGAACTAGCTTTGACACTGTGTCCATTCTGGGAGAGAAGGTGGAGGTGGGGGAGAGACACAAACACCTGGGAGTTCACCTGGACAACAGACTGGACTAGAAGTACAACACAGGGGCTGTGTACAGGAAGGACAGAGTAGACTCTACTTCCTGAGGAAGCTCAGGTCCTTTAATGTGTGCAACAAGATGCTGCAGATCTTTTATCAGTCTGATGTAGCCAGTGCCGTTTTCTTTGCTGCCCTCTGCTGGGGAGGGAGCATCAGAGCCAGCAACACTTCCCTGGAACCTTTAGAGCAGGTGGTGGTGAGGAGGATGCTGCACAAACTGCTGAACATCATGGAGAACAGCTCACATCCTCTCCGCAGCTACTGGTCAAACAGCAGAGCAGTTTTAGTCAGAGACTTCTTCAGCTCCGCTGTGACAAGGAAAGGTACAGGAAGTCATTTGTGCCAAAAGCCATCAGCCTGTACAATGACTCTGTGACATCCATCTATCCATCTATATTAAACAAGCTACACTTAGGTTGCATGTCTTACAAGTCACCACCACTAAGCTTTCAACTTGTAAATTGATTTAGCAGATAGACCTCTTCAACAAAAACCTTTCCGCTTAGCTTGACTTGATCTAGTTAAGCTCATGAAAAAAATATAGCTATTAGACATGACAGCAGGTGAAAATTTGAGTGGGATACATACTGACAGTTTTATGTTCTAGAATAAAACAGACTTTTTTTTACATCACTTTTAGTTATTTAGCACTTTTTTCAAAGCGTCTAGCAGCAAACCTTTAAGGTAAAGTACTGCAAAGAAAATTTTTAAATTTTAGGAACACATGAAGAGTTCTGTTCTGGTCAGCGTGCAGACTTTGGTAGCTCAATTCCCCATCGTGGGACAATTGTTAAAAAGAGCTTTGCCTGGGATCTTTTGCGGTTTAGTTGCTGCATTTCAGACAGTTAATAAAAAAACCATCCATGCAGATAACTTCTGAACATGACTCTTTGCTTATTAGTGTTCATAATAAAGATAAATGACTTAAAAACTACAATGCAATGCAACTTTTGGAAATCAAGCTTCAGTATGTGATGCTCTCTTTGTTGTTCTCTTAAGCTGCTTTCACATATGTAGTGGAATCCTGAATTTCTTCAGATTTTACCTGGATGAATTGCATATGAGAACGCCAACATCCGAATCAGTTGGCACGGACATTAAATGGACAATAACCTGTGTGCTCTAGTACAAAGTCCGTGTGAACCCATGTGCAAACGCAGCAGGTAGTAGTCTGGAAAATTCACAGTGAGTGGGTGGGTGTTGACTTTCAGTTAATCTGTTCAGCACAACACCAGAAAATCTGGAAAATATTTTCCATGGTTATTGGTGTTTTATCTTGCTTCTGTCTTATATACATGACTCTTCAGGGAGACCCTCCCTCACCGAAATCACCAAACATTTTCTCCCAGTAAGCGTGCACTCTTGCAGCACTTTCTCCTGCTGTGTGCTGCATGTGTGAACACAGTCTGCTCAGTGTACTGTGCTGATAGTCCAAAATGCGTATGTGAACAATGTGAACAAGAGATATTGATTATATCTATACAAAAATAAAAAGTGACATACTGTAGCTTTAGTTGGACCTTAAAACCTGAAGAATTATGAGTAGGGTTATAGTTGTCTGAGCATCTTCTAACCATTGGTGTGTGCTCATAGGTGCATCAGTGTAACATATCAATAAATACAATAAACTGTTACTATAGTAACCTATGTCCCCTTTTGCACAAAGACAGTGCTTAATTAGAAAATCAGTTATTTGTGTTTCTACACCAAACATCCGGCTCTGGTGCAACGCACAGCCTCTGTGCTGGTCTGGAACCAAGAACCGCATGCGTCAGGGACTGGGAGCATGATTATCATCACCATTGAGATTAACTGCAGATTTGTCATAAACATAAAAATGAGACTATTAAATTTGTTTAACTGTATTGTGAATGATAAAACAAGGCTAGATGATGCTAATAAACTGTCTAAAGGCTAAAGCTAACAAAGGCAACAACAATCAAAACGTATCAAACGTAATTGCTGTATGTACAATCTCAACAAGCAGCACATATAAAACAATACTTGCACAGAGATACTGTAGTTGTTGTACTTAGTGTTAGTGCAGTGCTGTGAATGTGGAGATGCATATAAGCATATACGGCTCTATGGAGACTCTCTAGCCTGTTCAAAAGCAAACTTTGATGGCTCCCAAGTTAAACCCAAAGTTATATATGTACAGTAAGGACAGAGAGGTGTGTCTGTGTTACTGTGTTCTGAAATTATATCTTTACATGCTTAAAGTAACATTTTTTCTTCCTGGTAGATGATCCACACGTGTTGGTTGTTAAACAGGAGGCTTCCTCTGAGCAGCAGGAGCAGACAATCGGCCAGGACCAGGTGGACCAGGTGGACGCAGAGGCCAGACACATTAAAGAGGAACAGGAGGAACTCTGGGACACTCAGGAGAGGGGAGAGCAGCTTCAAGGAAGGAAGGAGGCTGATATCACAGATTTTCCACTCAATGCTACATCTGTGAAGCCTGAAGGTGATGGAGAGAAAACTCAGGGCTCACAACAAAAACAAACTGAGGAGAATGGAGAAGGCAGCTTAGCTCAGCATTTGGAACCCGTCTCTTCTGATTTTGAGACTGAATGCAGCAATGATGAGTGTAAGGAGACAAGGGAACCTCAGACAGCTAAGACCTTTGTGAATCACAGTGACGTCAGTATAATTGTTGAGACGTGTGATTGTAGTTTTGGCACAAAAACATACGGTTGCTCCGAGTGTGGTAAGAAATTTAGCCAGAAAGGGACTCTGCAGAGACACATCAGAGTTCATACAGGAGAGAAGCCATTCGGCTGCTCCGTCTGCGGTAGAAAATTTAGCCGGAAACATCACCTGCAAGAACATGCAATGATTCACACAGGGGAGCGGCCATTTAGTTGCACGATCTGTGGCAAAAGGTTCCGCTACAAAGGATGCATGAGGAAGCACGTGAGAACGCACGAAGAATCAAAACCGCGTGTTGACACGTGTGAAAAGCTGTTGAACCAGAGTGAAACTGTTCTCAAAGAGGACAAAGCAGTTTGTGAAAAAGAATTTCAAAACAGAGCAGCCATGAAGAAACATGTGAGACGCCAAAAAGGGAAGACACCTCACAGCTACAGTGGTTGTAGGAAAAGCTTTCATCACCTCTAATCCAATAAAAAGTGTGGTCCTGAGAACAGCAGGAGTTAACTACGGTCTGTCTACGATTCTGCATGGCCTTAGAGATCCAGCCGGGCTTTGACACAGATTGTAGACAATTTGTCAAAAAAATCAGGGAGACTGTTCATAGTTGCTGCTGCCATGAATGGACTTAAATGTTTTTCATCAGTGAATTGAACTACACTTAATTGTTGGGTAAATAAATAAACTATCCAAATATTCAGATAGCCACATTCTCTTGTCACAGTTTAAACATTTTATATAACTGACTGTATGCTGATATAAGTTTTTTCTTTAAAAACCTGTATTAGTCCCACAGTGGGGAAATTGCTTTGTGGACAGGCTGCCTCTTTGAAGCGCCAAGGGTACATGATTTCAGTGTCTTGTCCAACGACACTTCCACATGACATATAATATATTGTATATTGAGTGAGTAAGTAAGTTAGTCAACTGAGCAGTTATCGAAGAGATTATGAGATCTGATATGGTCCATATGCCCGAGTTACATTTGCTCACATGTGGCAGTGATGGGTGGCTGAGAGGAGCTTCAAAAACATGTTGCGATATTTCAAGGAAATTTGCAATGAAATTTGCAATTTGAAAAATTTCCAACCCAGGCTCACGCAGACATTATGCAAACTTTGTACTAGGGGGCTGGCTGGATAAAGTCTGGGTAATGTCCGTGCGAGTTGACTTGTATGTTTGCGCTCACACATGTAGTTCACCTGAGTGAAGTCTGGAGTCCAGTGCATGTGTGAAAGCAGCTTAAGAGAGGGACACAGCTGATTAACAGTCTAAACTGTTTGGAAAAAAATCCACAGTGGAAAGTGATTATTTAGATTATTGTTATCGGTATAGTGTGTGCTAGACAACGTGAATGTGTCATCATGTGATTACATATGTGATTGCTAGATCATAAATTTTGCCAAATGACACTTTACTATGATGTAAAAAAAATATACTGGGGTTATTGTGGATGATATGATGTGGCAGTTTAGGATTTCAGCTGTGTTCATGCTGAAGCTCAGAGGGACAGTCCAGAGTATACACAGGTATGAGGTGTATATACCTACTGCATATACAGTATATACTTATTTGTACATCCACCATTTTACACTGATACAGTCAAAGTTTCTAACTTTGTTGCTTGGTGTGGTTACATTTAGGGAGGAGTGATCAGCTTGCAAGCTATAATGTGGCTTTTGGTGGAGCTTACTTTTTTCTGCTTTGCTGTGGTCAGACTCTGAAATGATACTATATTTATCACCATTTGTATTAATAAGACAGAGAATAATAAAATCAAGAAAACATATAAAAGAGTAACAGTAACAGTAGAGCAGCAAGAGGACAGAGAACTTTCTGCTCAGCACCACTAAGCAGACATGGCTTTGCTTGTGCCAAACTATGAAAAAATATTGTTTATCTGGTATTCAGTTTGTTATTAAAATGTTATTTAGAATTGTCAAATCCAGATTTGATGTAATATACTATGAAAAACAGATTTTTATTTTTTTTTAAATAAATTAATTATTCACTGAAAAGTTTGCCTCATCTTTATTTAATATTCATGAATATGTCTGTGCAGGACCAGTAAAATTTGCAAAGTACCCTTTGACAAATCATTTTAATTTTATAATACCTGCATGTTTCCAAACACAGTTTTCAAAGAATCTACTAAACCCACAGACTAAGAAAATATATAGTTATGTGGTTGAATCTTTAATATGTGGGTTGGATTTATGCATACAAAATCTGCATGTCTGTAACTTTTGTTAAATTCATCATGATCCTTAATCACTGAAATCAAAGAGCTGCAGTGTCAATGTGTGAATACTACTGGCCCTGTCTAGTGTGAACTAAATATCCAAGCTTAGTTTTACATGTTACTGTTTGCAACAGAAGGTGTTTTTTCCCGTTGCTGGATGGGCTACTTTGAAAACAAATTGAGGGATACATTTAGAACATATATATGTTTCTCTGGGCACAACTACACCACTGCTGAAGCTGGATACATTTGACTTACAAACACCGTGAACCATTAACACAAAAAGATTTGATGCAGCGATGTGAAGATGCTGCTCTGTGGCTCAGATTCAGCTTAAACACAAGCTGTTTTGGGGCTGAGCAATTAATCACTGTTACAAACTGAGGGTAAAAGTTCCCTCTTGACAGTGTTGGTGTAAAAGGGGTTTTGGTTTTGTTATGTTAAAACAAATTAAGACAAATTTATTGATCCCACAGTAGGGAAATTCAATTTTTAAAGCAGCTACACAAATGACAGTAAGGTGCAAGAGAATGGAAAAATAGACAAGTGTGCAAAATGTTTACAATTGTCACAAATACTAATACTATACACAATTCTAGAATAAAAATAAACTAATAACCTTAAACAATGCACATAAAACTATGTGCATTGTTTAAGGTTGTTAGACTGTTGAGTTGTACAGTCTAACAGCGGTGGGTATGAAGGATCTGCGGTGCCGCTCCTTCCTGCACTAAGGGTGGATCAGTCGTCCGCTGAAGGAGCTGCTCAGAGCCTCCACTGTCTGATGCAATGGATGAGAGGGATTGTCCATGATGGATGTCAGATTGGCCAACATCCTCCTCTCACCTACCTCCTCCACAGAGTCCAGTGGACAGCCCAGCAAAGATGGTCTTCATCAGGTGTGAGGTCAAGGCCATTGGTCTGTAGTGGTTTGGCTCCTTAGCGTGCATAGTCTTAGGAACCAGAACCACACAGGAGGTTTTCCACAGCTCAAGGACCGTCTCCAGACTCAGGCTCAGGTTAAAAATGTAAGCTCACAGAACTGGTCAGTACAGTTCCTGAGCAGTCTTGGGCTGATTCCGTCTGGACCTGCGCCTTTCCTGTCCTTTAGCTGCCTCAGTTGTCTCCTCACCTGATCTGAAGTAGGTATGTAGGTACATATTAGATTTTTTTGTCCAATCAGATTTCAGCCTCAATGTGCTGCCACGTCAATATAATCTGCCCAGTGCCTTCAAAATCAGTAGTGCTGATGTAGATAGCTACATAGATGATAAAGATAATATGCTGAATATGAAAACTTTCTGAGAGTTAATTCCCTGTAAAATATAAAGAATTCACCTTGGTTAAAAGAACTATTCCCAATAGTATTCTTGAATTAATTTAATGTTATTTGGGTTAACACAATATAATTATACAGGAGCCCAGTCTGAATAATAGTAATGTAAAAATAACAGACATAAAATGTACAAACAAGCATGTGGATGATAAAAGCATGATAAAACTACACCCAAAGGAAAATTCTTCTGGAACTTTCAGTTAAACAGGTGCGTGGTTATCCCCCTTTCATTATTGTATTTCAAATAAGGTAGAATAACTGCATTTTAAAGTCTTGCGCAATATTTACAATTGTAATAGGAGACTCCCCAGATTCATTGGCCTAGATGAGATTTATATGTTTTGCAAAACTGAGCCACTGACTATTATACATCTGTATTGTAATTGTCCATGTTCATTAGTTTTTTTTGGAAAGTTACAAAGAAATACATTCAGATCAAACAGCACAAACGGTAGCTACTAGAGTTAAAGACATTATCACAAAGTTCTAAGGCAGTGATCAATCAGTAAGTAATATTCTAAACCTTTTTCTTTTGATGGGTAAATTCAGTTCAACCAAAACATACTTCAATTTCGGACAGATTTAGAAGAGCTGGCCAGTCTGGGCCCACGCTATCCTTGAGTGCATTTACATGGAACAAGTAACCAGATACAGTCAGCTTTCTCGAGTAAGCTGATTTCTTAACTGTTATGTAAATGGGAAACCTTACAACCGAGTAACACAGATTATAATTGTGACATACTATATTGCCAAAAGTATTCGCTCACCCATCTAAATAATCAGAATCAGGTGTTCCAATCACTTTCATGGCCACAGGTGTATAAAATCAAGCACCTAGACATGCAGACTGTTTTTACAAACATTTGTGAAAGAATGGGTTGCTCTTAGGAGTTCAGTGAATTCCAGCATGGAACTGTGATAAGATGCCACCTGTGCAACAAATCCAGTCGCTCCTAAATATTCCACATCAACTGTCAGCTGTATTATAAGAACAGGGAAGCGTTTGGGAACGACAGCAACTCAGCCACAAAGTGGTAGGCCACGTAAACTGACAGAGCGGGGTCAGCGGATGCTGAGGTGCACAGTGCAAAGAGGTCGCCAACTTTCTGCAGAGTCAATCGCTACAGACCTCCAAACTTCATGTGGCCTTCAGATTAGCTCAAGAACAGTGCGCAGAGAGCTTCATGGAATGGGTTTACATGGCCGAGCAGCTGCATCCAAGCCCTACATCACCAACTGGACTCTAGAGCAGTGGAGACGCATTATCTGGAGTGACGAATCGCGCTTCTCCATCTGGCAATCTGATGGACGACCTCACAAATGCGCTTCTGGAAGAATAGTCAAAAATTCCCATAAACACACTCCACCTTGTGGAGCCTTCCTAGAAGAGTTGCAGCTGTTATAGCTGCAAAGGGTGGACTGACGTCATAATGAACCCTACATTCACTTATATTTGTGGAGTAGACGTGTGAATAATTAATTGTACGTCAGTACGGACTGGAGCTGGTTCAACACTGATTTAACACTTTGTAAGTAAGTAGCTAAGTACATTTAAATAAGTTTTGTATGTGCTGTGTATGTATATGAGCTACTTATTTCCATTTCATGTTACTTTTACTTCACTACAAATCAGAGGAAAATATCATTTGGTCCCTATCTGGACTAAAAACATTAAATTAGTAAGCGTAATTAATACTGCAGACCTTAGTTTGAAAATGGTAAATTTTGGGTTAAGGCTGTAAAAAAGTGTGAAAAGTGGAGCACTTTGAATACTTTCCGAGTGCACTGTAATTTTTCAGATTGTGTAATTTTGTTTGTGCATTCATTCATTAGGTTTTTCTGTATTATCTGCAGATGTTCAGCTGCATGTGGAGCCCCCACACTTAAAAGAGGAACAGGAGCAACCGTGGATCAGTCAGGAGGGTGAGCAGCTGTAGACCTTAGTTTGGTAAAATTTGAAATAAATTTTTTCTACTCAGTAGTGCTATGTGGGGTCTTTATAGATTTCTTTTCTTAAAACATGTTTCCTGTCTTATGGATTATAGCCTAAACCATGCATTGTTGAGTTTTACAAAATAAAACATAGTCTTTTATTGTTTATCACATTTTCTCTATTACATTGCCATTTTACCAGGAATACAGATGTAATAGACCTTTTCTATCTATACATCACTAGGAATTAATTAACTTTTAAGAATCTGTCTTGTATTGAACAGAGAGATGTTTTTCATTAGGACTATAAAATGTATGAATAGAATATTTAACACAACACAAGTTCAGAGTTAGTTTTATGTATATGTGATAGTGATAGGTGATGTGGAAACATTATTTATGAGCTTCAGTCTCTTCTTTTTTCGGCTGGCAGTGATTTAGCAGAAGCACAACTCCTCTTTCATAGTTTATTTCTATTAGACAGGTTACCTGATCTGACCCCTGTTGGATCAAGAGTGTATGGAAGTTGCCAACAGCAGCTGACACATTCTCTTAAGCTGCGTATATGTATCTTGTATCTTGTAATTTTTCAGATTGTGTAATATTGTTTGTGCATTCATTCATTTGATTTTCCTGTATTATCTGCAGATTTTTTCAATCATAACCTGATGATGACACATTACTCTGGTCCTCACACATTTGGCTTGTGTCGCTGTTGTGTGCTAGACAACGTGAGTGTGTTGTCATGTGATTACATTGCTTATATTAAGAATCTAACACTGCACACAAGTATATTAACGTGACCAAGACACATTCCATATGATTGCATATGATTGCAGTTTATAGTAATTTGCTCAAACCAGATTCCTAACACCAAAAACAGCTTTAAGCATTATTCTCAGTAATGATTAAGAAGGAATTATTTACTAATGAGATGTATTTTTGATTATTGGGAATAAACATAAGACCTGAACTGGTTGAAACTGGCCCAGGCTGAACTGCTGAGGATGGAGGAGCATGTTGAATATGAGATGATGTAACCATGTGCTGGCTATGTTTTTAAAGAAATGTATATCTAAAACACAACTAACAAAATGTCAAAACTATAGATATTGCAGAAAATAATGATGTAGTGAGGGAAGTATAACAAAATGTGACCAGTTTAAGTTTTCATCTGGATGATGCCTCGGTTTTTGGCTGTTTTGTCAATAAACCTAACCCCACTTTAGAACTTTTTGTCTCAACAGTCTTGTTTTGTCATGTCTGTGCAGACTGTCAAGTGTTTCTGCCAGTTTAAAGAAGATGGTTTTATTCTGAAAGTTTCGTC
>OMLM01002667.1:9677-29111 GCA_900302695.1 Helostoma temminkii
CCTAATGTTTTTCCTGTTCTGTTCCACAAATTTGTGGAACATTTTAAAAATAAAAACAAATGCATTGCTCGGTCACAGGTCCAAAACATCTGAGATCTATTGTTGGCAACAGGTAAACAATGAGGAGAAGAAATATCTTTTGAAAGCTTTTATTTTTTAGTAATGTATGACTCCCTCACTTGTTGTGCCGTTTCTAGTGTACAAGTTGATCATGTTTAGCCATCAAGCACATCCAATAACCGGAAAGTGCTGCAGGACTGAACATGCTGCACCGCAGATGGGCAGTCAGAAACGTTTTAACCTGTGAATGCAACATGGCAGCACTTCTTGTCCAATCACAGTCACAGCACACAACTCGGTTCAGCTTAGCTCGTCTCAGCTGATACACATCTCACACACATTCCTTATCTAAAAACACACTGTCAGTCAAAAACATTTATTTTTTCACAGGGATTTCAAATCCTATCATATCCTAGCATGAATATAAATACTATACTATACTATAAATACTTCATTGACACCTATTTTTAATGCCCATTTGCTTATAATGCGCCACTTTAAACTCACTATGTAACGGTGGTGGTAAGACTGATGCAACTTCAATTTCAGTAGCAACTACACTGTAAATAGCACATAATCTCTAATGGATTCATCTATTTTTGTTTCACATGTGTGTGTTTATTTCTGTATTCACCTATTATTGTTTCTTCCTTTGTTGTGCTGATCACAGATCCTTGATTACATGCATTTGTAGTGAGTGGTTCATACACTAGTATATTAGTCATTCTCATTAACAATGGAGGGAAATCCTAACAATAAAACATAGAGGCAGGAGGTAAATGCCAAGCATAAGTATGAGAGAAAAATAAGAAGACACTGCATTTACTCAACATTTCAAGTCCCCGTCCGCTCACAAATGTGTTATTGTTGCTTCACTCGGTTGCTTTGGGCAGATTTTGTGCTCTAAGACTCTCTTTTCACATTCTACTTCTGAAAGAGGATTTTTTTTTTGTGCTAACCTTAAATCTCAGTTTAAAACACTGTAGCACAACAAGGCTGAGGCAGCTTATGCAACTTACACAAGAGTGTGATGTAATAATGCAATCATATTTTATAATAATATAAAATACGTACTGAAAACTAAATCCAAAATGGCTGCCTTTGTGTAGTGACACACAGGTTTTGGCAGGGAAAGCTTTGCCAAATTATAAAAGTTATTGCAAAAGTAGCATTTATATTTTTTACTAATGTTTCATTATAATACTGAATATTTTGTACCTTATTTTATAATAAAATTATGTTCAAACATGTGTATTGAATAGTATACTACGGGTATTAAAAGAAACAGTATTTGTAAATCCCCCAGTCGCTGTTGTACTGGGTTTTATGATAAAATCTTATTTTTACCTACCACTGTGTCAATTGTGCTGCCTTGATTATTTAATTCAGTCAAGTAAAGACAGAAATACCACACTGACATGCATTTACAGTGGAAGTGATAAAATTGAGATATTTATGCAGGACAGAATGTGTCTCTCCTACCAAAAAGTGAAATAAAAATTAAGGTTTCTTATTCACCAATTTCTTCTTAAATTTGCTCTTAAAAGTCCTAAGAAAAAATCACGATTTGAGCTTAAACTGCTGATTTTGCTTTTACCTTCGTTCTTACATTGGTGAATCCAAATGCTTCCTAATCTGAAAGTGCATTCCAGTTGTTCTTGTTTAGCATAGGCAAAAGCCCTTCCAGTGCCCATAAAAGGACATGAATCTGCAGGGCCATGTGCACACAGAAGTCCCACAGAGGTTGGAAAGTTAAGTAAAAGACAGAAAGACTGGAGTCACTAGAGTTCTGTATGATGTGAACAAGCCTCACATTTAGTAGGTTAAGCAATGGATAAAAAATATAAAATATAAACATATTTCAACTGATAATAAAGAATATGAAAAAAGAATGTGGAAAAAAATGTATTAGAGCAAAAAACTTCTCCTCTGAAGGACAGGTTTGCCCAGAGTTATCTGAGCTGAGTGAGTAGGCGTCCAGTGTCGCTGTGGTGGTGGATGAGGGGAAGTGGAACATTATGTTTCATGGTGATGTTCTACAATTTATTAATTATTAAGTTCAGAAATTATGATGTTTTATAAACAAAATAATGGAATGAATTATTTACAAATATTATTAATGATATGATTGTAATTTCAATCCTTTAATATTATACAAGTATGGAATTGATAAAAATACAATAACCTGCACAAACATATCAACACTGAACTGTGCTTGAGAGTGGTTTTTAGTGTGAGTAGATATTTTGTTCTTATCCTAACAAATCCCAAATAAGAAAACACAGGTGAATGTCAGAACTAAGTTTAATTTAAAAGAAAGTTTTTCTTAAACCCCACTTATACTGAGTGAAGTAGAGAGCAGAGGAGTAAAAAAGTTCACAAACTCAATACTCAAGTAAAAGTTTAAAAAAAAAACAATCCACTACAAGCGGAAGGACACTTTGATTTTTCTACTCAAAATCTACTCTACTCAAAAGTATATGATCTACTGTAAGTACAAAAATTCCGGATTAGTTACACAAATTGTCAAAAGTGAAAATGATGGTAAAAATGTGTTGTTACCTACAGACTGTGGAACAAAAACAGCAGTGGGTAAAGGTAGAGCTGATTATAGCCAACAAATGCTCTCATGCTAATGATTACAACTAATCGAGTTAATTGGCAACAGGTCAGTGACATGATTGGGTATAAAAAGAGCATCTTTTTCAAGTCAGAGTTGCTTAGAAGTAAAGTTAAACTGTGGTTCACCAGTCTGTGAAAAGCTGCACCTACAAATGGCCAAACAATTTCAGAATAATTTTTCTCAGTGTAATATTGCAAAGATTAGGATTATATAGTATATAATGTCATCAAAATAATCAGAGAATCCAGAGAAATCTCTGTGTGCAAGGCCAAAACAGGACTTCTTAAAATAATCACTGTGTGTGAACACAGTTTGCCATGCTCTGTCATGCACAGAAGAAGCCATATACAAACATGATGGAGAAATGCTACTGTTCTCTCTGGGCCAAAGCTTATTTAAAAAGGTCTGTGCCAAAGTGGAAAACAGTTCTGTGGCCAGATGAATCAATATTTGACTTTCTTTTTGGAAACTATAGGCGCTGCATCCAGGTGCTGATCTGGCCTTCCTGCTGTCTAGATTTTACACAGTGTCCCAACTTTTTTTGGATTTTGAAATTGGGGTTGTGTAAATGAGTGAGAACAATTAATACGTAAATATTTAAATAGGTGGTTGAATGTTTTTTGTAGAAAGATCATATCACACACACGCTGTTGGTGCAAAACATTTAGTAAACTTGCTGGATTGCAAAAATTAGCTGAGGGTCATCACACCCTGTAAGGGACATGTGAACATGGGGGCTGACTGTTGCTCAGTCTCGCAGTCATCTACCAATCATAGGATCGGTGGTTCTCCAGTCATATGTCGAAGTGTTCTTGGGCAAGGCACTGAACCCCAAGTTGCTGTGTGTGTGTGTGTGTGTGTGTGTGTGTGTGTGTGTGTGTGTGTGTGTGGGTGGGTGAATGAGAAGCAGTGTCAAAGCGTACCCACGAGGTAGAAAAGCGCTATATAAGTGCAGACCATTTTACATGTCAGTACGCGTGTACAGGATCATCACATCCAGTGAGGGGCCAGACTTTACCACATTGTGCTAACTGCTGTGTCACGATGATGCTGTAACACCTGATGGTGCTCTGTGATTTAAAGATAAATATGTGTTAACCACCAGCTGTAAATCTCCCACAAGCTGACACAAAACATTGTAAGATAATTCAGCATTTCAAAGCAACCAGATGTTCATTCAGAGATAGACTCCGAGAGGTCAGCGCGCAGAATGACCTCTGCTGAGGCTGCCTGATTTTGTTTTGAGAAGTGCACAAGCAGCGGAGACATGAAAAAGCTCCGTGGCTGCTGCGCCTTCACTCAGAGCGGTCGAGGGGAAGTCCCCTCCTAGTGCATAATGTAAACTTGGCTCCAATAAAAGCATCCGTTGGCACCTCAGTGGACAACAGGAAATCTTTGTTTATCAAAAAACATCCCCTTGTTGGCCTCAGGGTGTATGACCTCTCTTGTACGACAGCCATGGCGCAGCGGAGCCCCATATTTCAACATTTCAGTTTACAGAACAAAGCTGGCTTATTCCTTTATATAAACAACAAAAGCATAAAGTATGTGTGTACATATATTTGCAGAATGTTGTGCGTCAGACTCTCAGGCCATGTACTCTATACTTAGTGTCTGATGTTTGGGGGCCACATCATCTAAAGTTAGAGGAAGGCAGAAAAAGACAATTGTACTATAGCATATCTATTCCAGGACCTGACGTACAGCAGTTGTGACAGTCTGCAGACGAACACTATTCCTTCATGAGCACAAATACTGAATACAGAATGTATAACCACAATGAAAGAACTGCTGAATATGTTTAATCTACCCAGTCAATGGGTTTTAATTACATTTCCAGCAACAGATCCAACTCATTCACAGTAAGAGTTCAACACATTTCCATACACTATATCCTTACATACATATGCACTATATACCAGAGAATGGGTACATTGTATATGGTTGGGTAAATACATGTTTAACAGCAAACATCCTTCATCATAGTGCACTGCACCTGCTAGCAGTGTTCTTGTAGCGATGTGGAGCAATAACAGGCTAAAAAAAAAACTAGTTATATTTGGAGGATATTTAATACCATGTGTTTACTTTTGTATTTGTGTAGATGAAAATGAACTAATAAAAAAAAAAAAAAAACATAGTGGGCTACAATGTTTCACATTTCTATTAAAATGCACATGTGAACATGTCAGTAAGCGTGTACAGTACAAGCAGTACCTGGAGTCAAGTTTCTTTAAATGGCTGATAACGATGTTTTGGTACAATCAGTTTTTGGTCAAGGTGCATGTACATCACATAACAATTTATCTGTGACTGCTCTCCTAACACAGACACCAACAGCTAGTCTTCTCTGTGAAGTTTATTTATGTCCTCCATGTTCTCAGCAGGTTGAGGTGTTGCGTTTCTACTACTTGTCCTGCGGTTCCTCCTTGGCCGGTGCTCTGAGAACCAGTTGGAGACAGTCATGGCCAGACGGAGGAGACCCAGGCTGATGCAGTGCACCTCAGAGGTGATGGGGATGTCAGCAAAAAGGGCGTGGTCCCGGCACATGAGGGCACTGCTGCATTCAAAGTCTTTGACGATGTTCAGGATCTCCTGACGCTCCGCCTGCCGCATCATCCCACGTATGTTTAGCAGGGTGGAGACGTGCTTTTTCCTGTGGAGAGGAAGGATATACAGAGGAGGATGAGAAGAAAGGAGGTAGATGGGTGGTAATAGAAAATGAGGATTGTCTGGTGTCATCTAAGGTTGCCCTAATTTTGAGTCACGTCTCTATGAGTCACACTCTGTTTCTGAAAACAAAAAGAAGTTTTGGTGCCATTTCCTAACAAGGCACATTTGATAGTTTGAGTTTTGTATGTGTAATCACATGAATGTTTAGTAACTGATTTCTGGTACTTGTTTAACTGTAATCTAGTCATAAAAGCACTACTGACACGTATGCCCACGTGTAGGCATAGTCAACTGTGCATGAATGGACTCTGCTGGTGTTGAATGAAGCACCCAGAAAACTCAAGGAAGGACGGCAGCCTTTGATTTCCTAAAATACCAGCAGGGAATGCCATGCGGCAAACAAAGGGGGTGATTCAAGCAGTGAGGTAGTATGTCTCCGGGTCTGAACTACTATGTTTTGCTCTCCTCTTCCACACCTCGCTCTCTTTCATTCCAAGTGTGGCACCAGTCTGTCTCCTGCAGGGTGACAGGAACAGGAAGTATTCGGCAGCAGCTTCCTGTCTGCTCCACGGAGGATTATGCGTCACATTCGGTCGAAGGTTGCCAACGGTCACCTGAGTCTTAATCTGTGCACACACAGAGTCTGAGAGGCTGGGCCTTTCCCCCTGAGGCCTCATCCATTCTCAAAACAGACTTGCACTCCTCTCCAAAAATAGCTAAGTTAATGTAGATGTGTTTTTGCGCTCCTTTTCCTTGTTTTGATCCATTGTGACAAAAAAACTCATACATAGTCTTACATTTTTCCTGCCTTGGTTAAGTGCCAAAAACAGCACTGTAGCAGTAAGCATAAAATAATAAAGACCTTTGGGGGTACAGTGCATATGTCTATATATATATTTTTTTATAAATGCTTCCTGGTTGCAGTAGAAACATTCCATGAGTTGATTTATTAAAACTCTCACCGTATATCTGGGAACTCTTTCACCAAGACAGCAACCTCCATCTGGATGGATGGAGTGTCCTCCAGGAGAATGATGTCAGCTAGGTGGCAGAGGACACTGTCCAACCAGGACGAGGTTGATTCCTGAAGTAAGAGAAAGACAAAGAGCAAAGCAACGTCTTAATTATCATCTTAACATGTATGTTTTGCCTTAAAAACAAATATGTGAATGACTGCACGGGAAATAGTTTCAATAATGTTTAATGTTTCTGGATGTAAAATTGCAAAGAATTTGGGGACTTCTATGGTACATGTTGTTGTCACACACCATGGGTACATACTGCCATTCACAAAACCCTTCCTTTTTCAAGGAAGGTTTTGCTCATATTACCAGGACAGTGGAAAATGACACATAATGGCGGCTGTGCTTTAGGAGGTAGAGTAGTGGGGTGCAGTAGGTCCTTTCTTTGCTCCTCTTCTTGTCACATGGCAAAGTGTCCTTGGGCAAGAAACTGAACTCCATGTTGCCCCCAGTAGCACAAGCACTTTGAATTGTTTGAGAAAATTTAGTTTCTGAACATGTGACATGTCTTTGCACTAGTTTTAATCAAACATATGTTTTCAATGATTTTCATATTTTTTTAAAACGGGTTATTCACTGTTGTAGAGATGAAGAATAACCAGCACGCTACTGAACTATCCAACCTTCTGAGGAAACACAGATTAGAAACACTAAAGGCCAGAGGCCAAACGTTACGGTGATTTACTAAGTGAATAACAGAACTCCACCTCTGTTTTTCTAGGTCCTGTTTTTTCCTTCAAACACTCAGGAAAAAGAAAGCAGAATTCCTTGGCTTGGTACTCGCTAAAAATAGCCATTAAAAACTACCCAGCCACCCCCTCCACCCCAGGTTCCCACTTTCCACAGACACTTCATCTCACTCCTCGGTAAAAAAGGCCATCAAGGCCATCCCAGAGCCACTTCAAAGCCAGCCAGCTGACAGGAACAGGAAGTTCCTTCTGAACACAGCAGCTTCCTGTTGTCAGCTGAGGTGATGGACACTTATTTGAACTTGCACACAGAAAGGGCCAAATGCCACACTGTCAGGCCTAGTGGCTTTACACCCTCTTCCCGCCTCTGGCAAGTGCTAACGTAAGCCCGGTTCATCCATCTCCATCACACTGATGGCAGTCATTTTTCATAGCTCACTGTATCAACACTGTCTGCATTATTCCTGACCTAGGAAGTGTGAGGGTCAGGCTCCATTCACAGCCACCAGGCTCTGCATTCCCATTACCAGCTCTTTTGAACAATGAGCATTTGTATTTATTAGTCCTGTTTAGATGATTTGAGGTGTTTCAGTTCTGCTAAATTCAGAATTTATTAAGGGCCTAGCTCATGAGGGGTCGTCTACAGTCAGGCTGAGCATGTCATTTTTCATGACAGTGCCTGTTTATTTTGTTTAAACTGAACATTTTGCATGAAGACCAGACTCACCAGGTCTTTAAAGAGTCCTTTCAGCTGTTTGGCCTCATCTTGCAGGCGGATAGCCATCCTCTTCCTCATCTTGGAGGATGTGCAGATAACCCGTCCCCTCATGATGGCTCGGACATACTCCACCAGAACCCGCCGGTGCACCTCACCCACCAGCGTCTGGCAGATATTCACAACATTAATCACCAATATTTACTTCTGACTTTTAGACAAGCACTGTGTAAAGCACTTAATTGTTTATTACCTGATATGGTGGAACGTCCATCCTTCTGAACTTCTTGAAGTGCTGTTTAATGCTTGCTTCAATGGCCTCAAAAGCTTCTGTGTTGTTCAGCCATTTTCTTTTTATCAGTTTGTCAAAGAAAGGCTGGAACAACAGACGTGGTTTTGATTAACAAAATACAAAAATACAGTTACAAAAAAACACTGCAATTTTCAGGTAATTTACTTGCATTTGTATTCACTGTATATTTCTGCTTCATCAAATGAAATACTTTACTTTTTAATGGATTACACATATATATATCTCATATGCTTACTAGTTATTTTGGAGGCATCATTTTGAAGTGTAAAAGTCATTAAAATGTTTTTTTTATTTTCTAACTACTTGAAACAAGCTTTAAGGACTGAAATGAAACTTGTTACTGTCTTACTCACCCTGATGTTCTCAAATAATCTGTCAGTCAGCACCTTTACTGACTGGTTGATGATCCTGTCCAGGGACGAGTTGGCTTTTAGTGCTGACTCCTCACTGCTCTGTGGGTCACACTGCCTGCAGCGCTCCACAAAGGATCTAGAGGACATAGAGGAGACATGAAGCTGCTCTTTCAGCAACTTACTGAATTTCTTGCCCCCCAGAAAAGTGGTAAAAAGGTTCATTTGAATAATGTTGCCATTATTGTTTGTGTACCTGAGAGGAGGGCAACAATTGACCAGAGCGATGGTCCTGGAAACATATCCATCCCCTCTATCTCCAAATTCTGCCTGAGTCTCATGAAACATCTCTACCTTCCTCTGGAAACTGAACACATGGAGGTTTTATGAGAACATGTTCAATATTAATACAATCTGTAAAATGAAGGCAGTTTTTAAATGAAGACAACTAGTCTAACATCAGTGTTCTTTTCAGAAAACACACTCACTTGTAGAGAAACTCAGCCAATCCATTCAGACTACAGCGAGCCACTCTTGCCCCTAGAAAGTGGTTCACAGATGTGGATCTGTCCAAATCCACCTTTAATCTCTGGAATAGTGAAGGACACGATTAACTGTAGGAAAGTTGCAAAAAAATTAATGAAAAAATCACTTAAAAGTTAGTTTCCAGGATGTTTTACCTGTATGACTGAACGTGCGAGGTGTGACTGATACTCCTCTATGTGCAGAGTCTGGGCCCATCGCCTCTCTTCTTCATCCAGAACCTGAAACAGCTCTGTTGTCACCTTCTCCTGAAAGTTGAAACAGGTATTAAAACTCACGTATTCTTCAGAGTTTCTAAAGAACAGATCTAGAAAAAAATAAAATAAATTTTTACCCTGACGATACTGATGCAGTCTTGTTCCAGCCTGTCCACTGTGTCCTGAGGCAAAATAGCTTCTAGTGGAGCATAGTTAATCTGTGTCATGGTGCCAATGGTTCCTAGGACATCCCTGGTGGAAATTCATAAATCATTACCAAAGCAGTTCAGCTTTCAGCTTTGTAACGGTTTGATATTTCATTGTTGCATGCGAGTACTCAGGCTGACTGTGTGATAAGGTACTGTACCTGTTGTAGATGTTGTAGAACCAGTCCAGCAGTGAGTAGACGTCAGTGATCTGCAGCGGGCCACTGGTGATAGTCCGAAGACGTTTGGCCACAGCTCTATGGTAACTTTCCACATACACCTGGAAGGCAGCAAACTCCTCTGGGTAAATGGATACAGCATTCCTCCTAGCTGCATCCAAGTCATCCACCATGCGGCTCCTGAGGCGCTCCAGGTACGAGGCCAGTTGGCCTGCCTGAGTGTCCACCTGATGTGGCAGGCTCCAGTCTGCAGCCTCCGCCACAGCCTGCCTCCACTTCATCTTCAGTCGCCGGGGACGCTGGCTGGGCTGGACTTGGGGGGTCTCTCTCTCTGGCTTGGTCTCTTGGCTCAGGGCCCAGGCAGCATCAGCATGCTCCTCCTGCTGGATCACAAGCACCACCAGCCCAAGGTTGGGACCAGCACTGGGCTGGCGGAGGGACTCCCTCACTACGTCCCACATTTCCTTCTGCAGGGCCTCATACAGGAGCTCCACATCCTTAGCCTTCCTCCGACTAGAGTCCAGTGTTGCATTGGAGCTGAGGGAGTCATCTATGGATGAGGATGCTAAGGGGGACAGGGTGGAAGGGGTGCTTGGACACAGGGTAGGAGTAAGGGTGGGAGTAGTTGGTGTAGGCAGGAGAGACAACAGCTCACACTCTCGCTCCAACTCCTGAATGTGTGTGTCGGCCAGGAGAAGGTCCCTGTGGTTGACCAGCTGTAGGATCTCCAGTACTGTGGAGAGCAAGAAGAGAAAGGGGAGGTTATGATTATTGATCAACTAATCAGAAAAGACTACTTGTGTACAATGGTTATTGCAGATGTGTGTGTGCCTGATTGACAAATTGGGTCATTTGTTGCTCATTCTGCACACTCTCCTGTTCCTAGTCAGGTTCCCTGTGGAGGCTGTGAACAGTAGCTTGGTTGAACATCTATCCAGAGGAACCTGGGGCAGGAGGAAGTGCAGTCATTTCCTGAGTTCACAGTCTGCTGATGACTGAACCCAGTGACTCAGGGGTCTCTAGACCTCTAAACTTCATGACATAGTTGTCTAGGACTGAGAGGAAGTGCTGCTGAAGCTTGACCAGGATGACTAAAGTTCTCTAACATAATCAAATCATGTTGGATGCTTATGGGGCACTTGACCTGTTAACATCGTTTAGTGATCTAGATGATCTTACAGCTGATGATCCCTCATTTATTACCTGAGAGGGGCTCTCTGGTTTTGACCACAGGTTCCTCCTCCACTGATTCCTCCTCAGCCTCCTGGGAGGCCTTGTCTGACATGGATTCCCTCTTCAGCTTGCCCAGGCTGACCATCTTGAGGAAGGAGGGCCTCCTAGAATCCTCCACCTCCCTGTCTATACTCAGGTCCCCACAGGGAAGGCTTTCTCTGCGCTCCTCTTTACGTCGACCGGTAAAGCTGAAAAATAACAGAAAGAAAACATGAAGAAGTGCTACATCAATGAGTTTCTATAAAAAGGTTATAGACATTTGCATAATGGGAAGGAACATTTAGGAGACTTTTGAATTGTAATGTACATCATAGCTGGAATGTCATATTCTTCACACATCTGCTAAACTGCACTGCCACTGAGCATGACCGCTATTCAGTAAGCACAGCATGTACACAACATGCCACTGGAAAACAAAAGAGATTCCGTAGAACATCAGCTTGCTATAGCATATTACATAACTCCTCAGGAAAAAGGAAAAAGCTAACTATATGCCATTCTGCTGCTGGCCAGCAAAGGCAGCCAGGGAGTTTCTATTTTCACCCTCCGCTCTGGGACTCATTGGTCTTACTTCCAGCTGTTCATAAAGGCATTGAATCTCTGATTTGGATGGTTTCTCTGAAAGCCACACAGCTGTTATTGGATGTTATCCATATTTTGCATGAATGAGGATCTATTTAACATTTTAATATTTCTAATTCTACTACTAACTACTAACATTTTTGTTGTTAAATTTATTAATTATTTAAGACGTGATTCTTTGGGTCTATACAGTATACTCTGTACAATACCTTGATCAGAGATAAAATACTACAAGAACTTTTTGAATTGTTCTTCCTCCCCACCCCTCCTCACCGGAGCAGGGTCATAATTCCCTCTGAACTTCTGCGTAGTCCTTTCCTTTTCTCCCTCTCTGCGGGGAGTGTGTTTGAATCTCCAGGACTGTAGTGGGGGGAGTTGTTGTGCCCCCATACATTGCGTCCCGATATGCGAAGCCCTTTCCCCAGTTTTCCAAGCGTTTTGAGGGGTGACACTCCACAGATCCGCTCCAGGGTCCCTCTGAGGGGTTTACCTTTAGGGTTCCCTGCCCCATGCTTCTCTGCATTCACCTCATTTTCCTCCTCTTCTCCATCACGGGAGGACTTGAGTGGAACCTCCCCCATGATGAGGCCCATGTCACCTTTGTTCCTCTCATCATCGTCCAGGTCCACATCCTCAAAGGGGTTTAGGTTCTTGTTGAGATCTTTCAAGTCATTCAGTTCCTTCAGATCATTGAGGTCATTCAGTTCCCTGAGGTCCAGATCCAGCCGGGGCAGGATCAGTTCACCATTCACTCTGGGGAACTCGTGACAACTCTTAGACCTTCCAGGGAGTTTCTTAAGAATGGGCATGATTATAACTGAGATCGAAAAAACACTGCAAGAAAAAGAAACAATGTGTGAAATTTTATCAAAAAGCTCATATATATATATAATAACCTAATTGGCTACAGATTTGATTTCAAATGTATTTAAAACACATTTATGGCATGGAAATATTAATAACATTAATATTCAATAATCAGACAATGTTCCAATTTATAAATAGGAAACGTGGTAATGTAATACACTTACATACAATACACTATGCAAATAGAAAAAGAAAACAAGCATTCAGAATACTAGCTCACTGCACTACTCACAATGATGTGGAGTGGCTCAAGAAAGGTTGTTAATAACCAGCATTTGAATGTAGAACGATTTACTGGATTGTAACACGGAGGTAAAATATTTAGGTCCCTTGACTAAAATATACTGAACCTGGATCTTTCTGCTGTTATGTTTGACATAATGTATAACATTTACTATATATTAATAAATCTTCTACTGAGCTCAACTTTTATCTTGTTTTTCCAGATTTAATATCAGACCTGGCCATTTTGTTATATTATTAAGATGCATTAGAATCAGCAAAAGTTAAATTAGCAAATCACTAAGGTGTTTTTTTGGATTCTTGGGAATTTAAGCGTAACCTTTCTTATCTCCCTGTCATTTGCAATGTAAGATAAATATACTGATCTGAAACTGGAGTTGGAAATTGAACTTTTTTCAAGAGGCAGATGACTTAGTTTTTCTTCTGCACATTAGAAGATAGTCCTGTTTTCTGCTGGTGAGTCTGTCAAACCTCTTAAGGATTATTTCATGTTGTTTTCAGTCCTAAAACACTATCCAGTGCATGTTCACTGCAATCTCTACATAATGTGATTGCAATAAAAAAGTTGTCACTATCCTTCCACCTCAGCTCAGTAAGGAAAAACTGTCTGGGAAACACAGAGAGGAAATTTTGTTCTGTGCACCTGGATGATTGTTACCTTGACTAACAGACAAATTAAGTGCTATATTAGCTTTACACATACCTCATTTGATCAATTTATGGATTTTGTCCTGTTGTATCTCTAACACTGAAATCTCATTAGGAAGTTATCACCTTTCTGTTAAGAAAATTTGATAGAATTTGATTGTACCTAAAAAGTTGCCAATGAGTGTATGTGGAGAGTGTATGTCCATGACAAGTAGAGACAGACTAGACTCTGCTAGAAAATGGTTAGTCATCAGTACACTTACACTCAAAAATGAAACCTAAACAGCAGGTTCAACAAAATAAACAACAGGTTCCACATAACTGAATTATGTCAGTTGAAAGCAAATATTTTAAGTTGATAACAATTCATTTACTTAAATAAGTTAGGTCAACATAAAATATTTAAACTATTAAGTTAGATCAACTTAAAATATAATTCAGTTATGTGGAACCTGTTGTTCATTATGTTACAGATTATGTTCATGTTTTTAAATTAAACATTTTTTTAACTACACACCATCAGTGTTGCATAACATTTAGATTTTTGTTATTGATATTATTTTCTATGTCCATGGTGTTGAAGCACTTTAAAAACCCAAACCTTACAGTTACTTCTCACATTATCAGGCTCCAATTAACATCACCTACAGCAGGTATTACAAATTAGCAACTGTAACTGCTTCAAACCAATTTAAAGAACACATGAATGGGCATCAGTTTCAGTCTAACTCAAACACAGTCTGTGAGTTCAGAGAAGGATACTTACCTGATGAGATTGCCTTGCAGTGTTTTAGTATAATGTCATCCTGGAGTGTGCTGGCTGTGCAGGCTGCCAGGCTGTGAAGTGTGTGCATGTGTGTTTGTGAATGATGAGTGTGAGAGCGCGTCTGAAGGTACTGGGTGACTCAAGAGAGTAATGTGGCTGCTTGCGGTTTCCTGGCCGACTCTATTGTGGTGGAAGGTGATATGTTTTCCTGAGGAAAGGCTTGTCCTGTCCTTTCTCCCCCATCCTCCTCCTCCCTACACCGTTGACCCCCACCCCCCTATGCGTACCCCAGGGACTCTTCTAATTGCACTAACTGCGTTAACTGTACAGTGAAGGAAGATGGGAGGTGGACACAGCATCCCTTTGCAGCGTTTTATGTTTTTATCAGCTCTACACACTGCGTTTGCATGCATCTGTGTGATTGAGTGTGCGTGTGGATCATGGCCTGAGTGATTTCTGTGAGATGATGATTCAGTGTCAGCGGCCTTGAGTCCACATTCCATTCATACATCATCAGCAGTGTGTATTTTCCTCAGCGGAAGACTTTAAGTGGTCAGATCTCAATTAAATTGACAGTCAACACTGTTGTGCTGCAATATTATCTTTCTAAGGTCACTGTAGCCATGACACTTTAAAGTCCCACAAAGAACACAGGACTGAGATAAAACAGTTTAATGATATATCAGGGGAGCATGTGTGCCATTCAGGGTCGTATTGTGCAACTTCAAAAATAGCCAAGCAAATCAACATGTCAACAAGGTGAGACTGTGTGGTTGGACATTTTTCAAACACTCCTGGACTCACTGTGGCTCCCTCCTGCCACACAGTGGACAGCTGAGGTGGTGTTTGCTGCAATGTATAAAAACTAAACTGTATTTCTGATCAATTATATGTTATAAAATCAGTTTTTCTTTCAAAAACATTTCTACATGAGTCTAAACTTTTGACTGACGGTGTACATTTGTACATTTTGATAGTGATACAAGTAGTTACATAGCACAGGTCCATAAAACCAAGTCTTTTATTCTAACCAGACTTAAAGCTGTGAAAACTAATGACTTTGGTTGCTGAGCATTTTCCAGATAATTCCCTGAAAGATTTCTTCATAATTTACTAAAAATGTATTTCCATAAAAGGAAACAAAAAAGTGTAAAGTGCTCTATTTATTACAAAGATATTATTTTTGAGTTTTTACGCAACAAAATAGGAAATGATGTCAGTCAGTGAAAAAAAATATATAACCAGAGTTACTAGATATAAATATCAGGGTTTCCTAGACTGATAAACAATAATTCTTAGTATATGCAAGTCAACAATTTTACTAGCATATATATAACAATGTATATATATTGTTATATATAACTAACCCTAACCCTAACCCTTTTCAATTCATAACTGAACTTTAAAGCACAGCAGCTAAAGTCATTACATTAATCAGTTTTTCTCTGAAACTCCTTCCAGATGTTAGATATTTTGTTTAAAACACTCCCGTGTGACCACAGCTACTAACAACACATTCTCCATTTCCCATGTTATTAGTTCTAAACTGTTTCAGCCATTTCCTCCTTGTAATTAACATCTAACTTAGATGTATGAAGAACGTTTTCAGGAAGTTATTTAAAAAATGTTGGACCTGTAAAAGACAGTATTCTTCACTTTTGTGTTTCATTGCAACCTGGGTGAAGGCCAGAAGACCAGTTACTGGCTTTGAATTATTAATGTATTATAAACACAATATAAATGCTTTATTTTTAAATATCACAGTTATCATCAATATTACTATACTGCTACACCCCTAGATTCACCCCTGACCTCCAGGTACTCCACTTTTCTCCTACATCTTTTGTGCCTTTGAGCCAAAATGATATATTGTACACTTCAGTGTGACCAGTAGAAAAAGTCCAATAGTATGTAACTTAACAACAGGAGTGCGAAAATAATAATTAATGATAAAAAATAATACACGATCAGGTATGACATTATGACAACCGTTTTGGTCCCACTTTTGCTGCCTAAACAGCCCTGACCCATCGAGGCATGGACTCCACTAGACCCCTGAAGGTGTGCTGTGGTATCTGACACCAAGATCTTAGCAGCAGATCCTTTAAGTCCTAAAGTTGTGAACTGAGGCCTCCATGGACCAGCATATCCCACAGATCGACTGGATTGAGATCTGGGGAATTTCGAGGCCAAATCAACATCTCAAACACATTGTTGTGCTCCTCAAACCATTTCTGAACCATTTTTGTTTATTGCTTAGTAGCAGGGGGCATTTTCCTGCCAATAGAGGCCACAGCTATCAGGGAAAACTGTTTCCATGAAAGGGTGTATAAAGTCTGCAACAATGCTTAGGCAGGTGTACCTGTCACAGTAACATCCACATGGATGGCAGGACCCACGGTTTCCCAGCAGAACATTACCCAAAGCATCACACTGCATGCAAGTAAGCAATGAACATGCACCCGGCCATCCACATGTAAAAGAAAATGGGATTCATCATACCATGCCACCTTCTTCCATAGCTCCGTGGTGCAGTTCTGATGCTCATGTGTCCATTGTTGGTATTTTCTGTGGCGGACAGAGGTCAGCATGGGAACCCTGACCGTTCTGTGGCTATGCAGCTCCATATGCAACAAACTCTGGTGCACTGTGTATTCTGACAACTTTCCATCAGAACCAGCATTAACTTCTTCAGGGATTTGAACTACAGTAGCTTGTCGACCAGGGTGGCCAGGTGGATCGACCACACTGGCCAGCCTTCTCTCCCACAAGCATCAATGAACATTGGCCTCCCATGACCCTGCTGTCGGGTAACCACTGTTTCTTTCTTGGACCACTTTTGATAGATACTGAGCACTGCAGACCGGTAACACATCACAAGAGCTGCAGTTTTGGAGATGCTCTGACCCAGTTGTCCAGTCATCACAATTTGGCCCTTGTCAGACTTGAACATTTTTCCTGCTTCTAACACATCAACTTTGAGGACAAAATGTTCACTTACTGCATTATATACCCCACCCACTAACAGGTGCCGTGATGAAGAGATAATCAGTGTTAGTCACTTCACCTGTCAGTGGTCATAATGTTGTGCCTGACAGGTGTGTACTAGTAAGTAGTACATGAAACAATACACCCTTGTTGAAAGAAATTGTTTATTAGATTAATGTAACAAAAACTGAATTAACAGTACAACAAAAAAAAAAACAGTTAAAAATTAAAAACCTGTGTGTAAGAAATGTAGCAGGATTACTTCCACTGTGACAGCACACTCCCGTGGTCTCTACTTTGTTTAATCATAACAATAAATAATACTTAAGACAGTCATACTGGAACACATAATGCCAGGCAAAAGTTTGGACCCACCTTCTCCTTCAGTGTTCTGTTTTTATTATTATTATTATTGTTGTTTTTAACAATACTGAAGACACTGAGACTATTGAAGAACATATATGGAATTATGTAGTAAACAAAGACATGAGGTAGTCACCTGGAATTGTTTTCCAACAGTGTTAAAGGAGTTCCCAAATGCTCTGAGTATGTGTCATTTGATGTAGCACTCCCTCACTCTCCTTCCTGGACAAACTGCTCTGATAATCCACACTCAGGTCTTCTGTGCCCACCTTTCCCCTGCACAGGACAACTGATGATCTAAACCACATTCAAAAGGCAAGAAATTACATGTCAGAAATTAACTTCTGACAAGGCAGTCTGAACTGAAAACCATTCCAGGTGACTACATGATGAAAGTCATGTATAGTCATGTCATGTATGTATGTATGTAGTTCCATTGTTATTAATATTATTTTATTGCAAACAGATGTGCAGCAACAATGTTGTCACAGTCTAATCAAAATTTGAGCTCAGACAATGATGTAACACCCAGCCTTGTATCATCAGTGTGTGTGGTGCTAAGGTACACAGTCACTTCAGAAAATATCCATACCGCCATTTTGTTGCAAATATATTTTACAATGGAAAAGTACTGCAGTTTTTACCCATTAATTTATTAACACTATAACCCTTACAAAATGAAAACATATTTTGAACATATTTTAAAACTAAAATCTCTCATTTACATAAGTTTTCTGACTCTTTATTCAATAGTGTTTGATTTTACATTAAATGGAAGAATTTTCACTTTTGTTGTTGTTGGTGGTGATCATGAGTACATTAAAAAGTCCATTAAAAATACATTTTTCCATTGTAAAATACAATTACTACAGTAAATGTAGTAAATGGGCAGTAGGTAATTTCACAATTAAGAGCTGTATATTCAGTTTTTGTTGATCCTTCATTTACTTTAATCAAAAACTTCATTAGTTAGTGCCACAAACTGTAGCATCCAAGTGGCAAATTTTTCCAGTCGAGTAAAAGTTAGAGTTGCATATTTTGGCATCTTAGGTTTTTTGGGGGGGATTCTGTCAGTGGCCAATTAGATTAGATAAGATTAGAATTAGATTGCTATGATGTTTTTCTTCTTATAATTACAAATCATTTGGTTTACATGGCTAAAAGTAAAGCCCTTGATTTAAATTGACTTGAAAGTTGAACATGGTACAGTGTATATCTATATTATATATCAGCTTTAGGATAAAATATATATATATAAATAATGAATTGGATAGTTTGAAGAGTTTGGAAAATGTCCTTATTTGCTTTCTTGGCAGGAGTTGGATGTAGCAATCACTACCACGTTTAGCATAGTTCACTTAGTATGGGCAGCTTAGTATAAAAACTAAAACAGTGCTTGTTATGTTATATTTAAAGCTACAGTATGTACATTTTTTTCAGATATTTTTTAGTAGTAGAGATATTCCCTTAAAGCTTTCTGAAATAGGCACTCCCTTCTAACCAAGCCTGTCAAACCCTGTACCTGAAGGGTACCTTGTGTTCATCTATAATATGTCTCAGGTTTTTACACAGATTCAGTGTTTGACACTCAGGGTGGACTGATATCAAGTCTGATGCTACAGCTAGCTTGATTATTGATTGCACATTGAAGATTTTATCTCACTAATTAATATGCGTTTACAGCAACTGTAAAAAAAACAAACAAAAAAAAAATACACGGTTTTTTATCTGTTGAAGTATGTTAGAGTCATGTCATCACCATGAAAGCAAGTAAGCATATTTACCAAAATGTAACATTATTCTCTAGATTTTTCTTTTCCTTGTCATTTGGCTTCTATATTTTGATGTCATGTGTGTGTGTGTGTATATATATATATATATATTTGTCCAGGGTTGTTAGAGGGTCTGGTTTTGGCCGTGAGTGTGATGGAAGGGCTGGCGTTGGTGCTGGTGTGGGTTGTTGAAGTGGTAGGGCTCATGGCGGTAGTGACTGTGAGAGATGACCGGATGCTCGATGCCTTCGCTCTGCAGCTCGTCCTGCTTGTGAAGTCCCTGCAGCTTTTCTACCAGCTCTCTGATGAAGGTCTGGGGAGGAGAACAGCATCCAAAGTGGAGGTCAAATAGTAGTAGCAGTAATAAAACTGAATCTGACTTTTTTTTCTGTCACCAATGTA
>OMLM01002667.1:33830-45953 GCA_900302695.1 Helostoma temminkii
CACACACACTCACACAATCAAATTCATTTGCTTTTTGGTGCAAAGTGTTGTGCGTCTTGGAGTCAAGGAAAGGCTGAGAGAGAAAAAGAAAGAGCGAGAGAAAGTGGAGCTTCGACAAACACACACACACACACACACACACACACACACACACACTCTCACACACACACACACACTCACATAGCGTGTTGACTGAAAACTGCTTTAAATTTTATCTACATTCCTGTCTTTATCTTCATGAGAAAGAAATGTCACAAATGTGCAGACGTTCAGTTGTTGTGTTGTTGTCATGGTCTGTTTTACCACAACAAAGCAAAGCCCTGTTTACTGTTTAAGCTTCATAGTAGCTTTATTACTCTGAACATCTGGATTCAATTTTCTTTCAATCAACATACTCGGTTTTCATAACACAATCCTGCACTGAAAGTCCATAAACGCACTCAGCTCCCCATGTCTCCTCCTGAGACAGCCTAATCTCCTGCCAGTCAGCCAGATGCACTTTGTTTATCTCCTCCAGGGACACACAACAGAGCTTCCTCCCCCAACTATAACCTTCTCCTCCTTTTTGTCATTATTTATCCCTCTCCCAGCTCCATGCTGCCCATGTAAGGCAGAAAGCGCCTAAACAGATACAGATCTGAGAAGCAATGGACCTCACATCTACAGGAGGCTTGGCCTTGTAAGGAGAACCCAGCGGCCCCACCACTGTTTCCAATTAAACACCCCATCGATCATCGGAAGCCCGGAGCGCACAGTATGCCACCTCAATCATATGACTATATTCCTAAATACGACTTTATATTCAAAGTATGACATCTTATTCAAAACCTTTCTAATGCTATTCGATGGTTACAGTGCACAGCTGTGTGGAGCAGTTATTTCCTCTTACTCTTGGACACCCACCTGACCCGAGTACAGCTGGTCCAGGCTCTCGTCGATCCACTTCTCGACGTCCAGCCGCCTCTGCAGCGCCTTCCTGTTGTACTTCACTGTAACTCGGGCGTGTCTCTTCGGGATACTACACCCAGAATCCTGAAAAGATTCAAAGTCTGATGACTGAGCGTCCTCATTGTCTTTAAAGGTCGTCCCTGTCCGGTCTGCAGCCATGTCTAGTCTGGACTGGTCTGACTTGTTCCGCGTCTTTTTACGCGCTGGTGGAGATAGCGGCGCTGGGAGGCGGCGATGACGGAAGCTTTTTTCCCCCACTCTCTTTCTGCTGGCGTTTATTTACAGGGTATAGATACACATCCTCTCAGCTGTTTAGCTTACCTTTATGACGTCACATTGTCTACTAAAGCACATTATGTAAGACTAGTTTACAAAACAAACACAAACTATGCGCCTTTTTTGCGCTGCTTCACCATGAATACATTTTAGACTCCACTATATTTTTTCAGCTTTAGTGACAAGGTTAGATTATTGCAAACAAAGCATCAAAAGCTTATTTTTTTATTAAACACACCATATTAACAAGTACAGCTTGAGGGATCGAGGTAATAAGGAGTGGGTGGGCATGGATAGCTAGACAACATGAGCAGGGGTACATGTACGGTACAGTAAGGGTGTCTCCAGTCAACTAGAAGCTGGAAGATACTGGTTCACTTTGTCTTCCCCCTTTCAACCCTCATCTGACATGGTATCATCCAGCCTCTGACTGACTGAGCACACCTGGTCCAGGTAATCAGCAGTCAGTAGGGCAGGGAGAGGTGGAAAACCTGCCTGTCATTGGGTAAGAAGCAGGGTACACCCTGGACAGGTCACTAATCTAACACAGGGCTGACACACAGAGACAAACAACCTCCCACCCACACTCACGTTCATCCACGTGGTCAATTTAGAATCACCAGTTAACCTAACCGTCTTTAGATGGTGGGAGAGAGCTGGAGTACATGAAGTTTTTGAGTCACACATGGCAAAAACTTGCAAACTTCACACAGAAAGACACCAAGCTGCCACCAAACAGCTGTGAGGTGACGCTGCACCACCCTGCAACAAAGCAAAATACTTTTTAATACATTATCCTAAAGGCACAGTAGACTTTTACTTGTAACACAGTATTTGTCTGGTGTTCTGGAAGCATCTTGGATTAAAGGTTCACAAATCTTACTGTAAAACAGAGTAACTGTAAACAGACACATCAGCACTTTCTAGAGGTCAGAAGGGAAGTAACTAACTCATGGGTGTGGCTACTAAATACTGGGTTGCCTCATTATGCTGATAATGTCACTGCCTGCAGTGTTTGTTACGTTCCTCAGCCTTCAGTTCAGCAGTTCTCTCAGCATCACATGAACAACTAGAAGCTTTTAAGTGTTTACTCTGCTCAGTTATTTCTGCCCTAATAACTTTTTCTTGGGAATTTTTTACCAGCTTTGCTTCAGAAGTAAAATTCTATTTATTAGGCAGTTTTCAGTTTTGCCACTGAGCACACAGCAGAAAAGTATACCCAATGTTTATTATTTCTTCAAGTAAATATTTCCTTCATGTATACAAGTGGTAATACAGGGTAAATATGGGTAAAGTGGGTTTGAACATTTTACTTTCTGCGTCAGTTTTAATTCAGATTCAGACACAGTTCTAAGTAGCTTGCTCTGCTACCTTTGTGTGTATGTTCTATATCTATAAACCTCCAGAGGATCACAGAGGAAGCTCACCACCATGGTGGAGTTTTACCAAAAGAACCAACTTAAGAGCCGCAATTAATACATTTTTTAAATAACCTTGTTAGTTACTATCTTTAAATGGGAAATGGCAGTGGCCTTCACTGAGTGAACACTAAAGTGACACACATAATTAACTCTTTGTGTTCAGGTAAATACATTATTTACTGTTTCTTTGTCTTCAAAAGTTTCATTCCAACATCCAAGGCAACGCCGGGTCCTACAGCTCCTAATGAATAGAAGAGAAAAGAGAGAAACGTTGAACAAGGGATGAATGACTCTTCCTCAAACACACATTGACCCAAACCAAATTCCTACTGGCAAAGTGGAACAGGTTTTATTGGTAACTGTGATACTTGAAACACATTCACTTTCTGAACACAATAATATCAATAAACAACATGAATGATTATTTCGGGGGAAACCCCTCTCGGAAAGGGTCTCCATCAGCTTGGCCAACTGTGCCTCGCTCTCTTTAGACAGAACTGGTTTGCAAGCTGGAACTCGCACATGGCCTTGTATCTGTTTCCTGACAGAATGTGCTTTTTGACACTTTCTGTGCAATTAGACAAAGTTGAGGAGTCTGTTCTGCTTCTACCTGCCCCTTACATTCCAAAATACAAGATTCATTTCCACTGTTATGCTGATGACACCCAGCTGTATGTCCCACTAAAAGACATTTCAGGAGGTATAGCCAGCTTGTCTCACATAATTTTGCTTGATGTCTCACAATTCCCTTTTACTCAATGAAATCAAATCAGAACTTATTCTATTTGACCCTCCAAACTTGACCATACACATTGAAAGAAGCCTTAGGAACCTAAACAATGCCATCAGGCTCTTAGCACTCAAGTGGTTGTTATCTTTCATTCCTAATTATGCTTTGATCAACATACATACAAAACATAATATACATTATGACCACCTGAACAATCTAATGCATCCTAATACAACAGCTCTGCCATGAATTCTACATTTAAAAAGTTATAATTTTTTTAAGTTGTAAAATGTCAGAAATGTGATCAATTTACATATAAGTAAAAGTACGTGTAGTAAGTGGTAGATGTACACAAACGTAATACTAGTGCAGGTGCTTGCTTCAAAATAAAAAGTAGAAAAGTAAAAGTAGAAATATCACTGGAAAATGTACATAACAAGTACAAACTTACTCCATTAAGAAGAAAATGTGTTTTACACAGTACTGAATTTAATGCTGCTGAGACCATACATGACCAAGTAATTAATACAAAATGACAGAATGTGTGTTACTTGGTGTGAAACAAAAACAAGATGTGATTTTAAACTGTATTAACAGCTGCTATATATAATAATACATCATCATTCATTAGCTAATGTTGGATTAAGTATCTGCATCTGCAAATATGTGAAATTAATGTGGTGAAGGAAAAAGTACAATATTGTCCTCTGAACTGTAGCAAAGTAATATTAAAATGGAACAACTACCTCAAAACTGTAGTGAAGTACAGCACTTGGATAAGTGTACTTAGTCACATGGCACCTCTGACAAACAGCAGTTAATAGCTACATGTTACAATATCTACTTGATAAAGTTACTGTGGACTTACCTGTTTTTCTGTTTCCACTGAACAATACAAGTAACTTGGGCTTATTCTGCACCCAAAATCATTAATTAACTCAAAAATATGGATCTGCACATGAATCATACAAACATCTATTGTTAGTTTAGTCCTAAACACAGTAAAAAAACACCTGTATGTAACACAGGGATCCTTCCCTGGTACTTAAGGCCTACTGCCATGTTTGACTCACACTTATTCTTACCCTTCCCACTGTTCATGACCTGGATCAGGTGTGTTCACTGGTCCAGGTTGTGAATAGTGAGTGGGGTTTAATTTTTATGTCCTAAATTTCTTAGAAGAACATCATTTTGACACATATTTTGAATCTACAGCATACTAATAATCATTTGTGTGTGTGAGTAAAGGCACAGGAGGCTTCAATGCAGAGTGGCCTTTTATTCCACATCACATCCACAACATGATGAAATCAATAATATGAATGAAAACATGTAAAGTAACACAAACTTTGGCATGAAATTAAAATGGCACATGAAAAAGCAACATGATCAGTACTTTATATACTATATATATAGATATATATATAAATTACAGCAATGGCTGAGTCAGTGTGATAAATCACATTTTCCTTATATCCCTGCCCTGAACATCTTTGAGATATTTCACACCAGCCTGGGCAGCCCATAAAAACTTCCAGGTAGAACATCAAGTGTCGGTCTTCATTCGGCATCAAATAAATATATATTTATACATCTGTGACAATCAAAGTGAAGCCATAAACATATGTTTGCAAATAAATAAATAATATAAAGAATAAAAATGATGGTACGCACAATAAGGAAATAATGGTCAAAGGAAGATTGAAAAGCAAAATAAAAATTCAGTTTGTTTTTTTTTATATAAAATGACAAATAATAAAACAAAGTGAAAATATTAAACACAGTAAAATCTATTTTTGGGCAGGTTTTCCAGAGCTGGTCTAACTATTGTGACTTCCTGTTTTTGGTTGTGTTATAGGTCCTATGGAAAGTGGTTCGTACTATATGTCTCTTTGGAAGAGCTTTGCCCCATACACTTTTACAATAATCTTTGTAAACCATCTTCTTCAGAGCAGTTCATTTGTCAAATATTTTCTTAGCATTTCATCTTCAGCACAAGCTGAATGACTCTGCTCCTCCCCTCACTGTGCATGAAGAGAGAACAGCAACAAGTGCTAATATGCTTCTTCCCCTGTTTAGTCCGTGTTTCTGCTCTGTTTCATCTCTGTCCTACTCCAGACCCCAGTCCAGCCTCGTCCCTCCACATAAAGTCCTGCCGCTCACCCCTGGCCAGGCTGCTTTCCATGGGATTGTGCCTGTACCCAGACCTGCCATCCGGGCTGATCGAGAGGCTGAGGCGAGCCGCGCTGTTGCTGATCTTAAACAGGCCATTTGGACCCAGGAAGGCTTCTCTCTCTCCTCCTCCCAGGTTGTTGACTGTCTCCAGGTCGTTATAAACTGTGATGTCACTCAGCTGCTTCCTGCCTTGCAGCCTCCTCCTCCTCAGAAAGATAATCCCCGCCACTAGAACCAGCACCAGGACAGCCAAAACGCAGGTGATGGTCACAGTAGTAGTGGTAGTAGTTGAGGAGGTCTGAGAGGTTTGGCGCAGAGCTGGCTTGAAACTGGACTGAAGTGTGAACTCACAGCTTGGACCCATGAAGCCCTTAGGGCACTGGCATACTGGCCCCGTGAAGTGGGTGAAGCAAGTCCCACCGTTCTGGCATGGACGAGCGCCACAAGCATCTGAGCGCACTGTGCAGTTCTTTCCGGTGTACCCCAGGGTGCAGGAGCAGGTGTAATCATTCACACCATCTTGGCAGGTTCCAGCATTCTGGCAGGGGCTTGAGGCGCAATCGTCGATGTTGATCTGGCAGTTGGCACCAGTGAAGCCGGCCTGACAGCGGCACAGGATGCTCTGGCCGAGGTCCAGACATTCACCACCTGCAGAGCGGAGAATTACTTAGTTCAGCAAGAGGTAAGCTGGTAACCGTTTATTTAACAGCATGTTTATAGGATTACATTTAACACCGACTGTATGCTGCTGGTTGTTGACAGTCAAGTTCATATTCCACCGAAAATTTGTCATTTGTATTTCAGCCACTAGATGTCAGCAGAGGTGAGGCCTCTTCTGCACACTCACCGTTCAGACAGGGCCTGTTGCTGCAGCGGTCCAGCTTCTTCTCACAGTTGGAGCCTGTGTAGCTCGGAGGGCAGCGGCAAGTGTAGCCTCCGGTCATCGTCTCTACACAGGTGCCACCGTTAAAGCAGGGACCATCTGCACACGTCATGGCGATGATCTCGCAGTTCTTACCATAGAATCCCTGAGGACAGGTGCAAGAGTAGTCGTTCTCCAGGTCCTGTGGATGGGTGGAGAAAAAAATGTGTGCTGCGTTAGCAAAAGACACACTAAGACAAGACACTGCAGTTTTATTTTATTGCCACTTCCTGTTCTCCACACTCATAATAATAATATTAATAATACATATAATATAATAACACTTATAATAAAGCAGTTTCATTGTAACATATACTCACATTGCAGCTGCCTCCGTTCTTGCAGGGGTTGCTGTCACACTCATTGGTTTCCAGCTCACAGTTGGTCCCTCCGTAGCCGGGCCGGCAGGTGCAGGTGTAGCTGCCCTGGCCTGTGTTGGTGCAGGTCGCACCGTTGGCGCAGGGCTTGTGGTTGGTGCAGTAGTTGAGATCCTGGTCACAGAACAGGCCTCCCCAGCCCTCCTGACAGCTACACTGCCACGGCTGGCTGCACGTCCCGTGGAGGCAGCCTGGGTGGCGAACGCATTCATTGCAGGAGGGGCCCTGCCAGCCCATGCGACACTTACAGTCCCCAGGGGCCTCACAGTAGCCGTGCTTCTCACTGCAGTCCGCTGAGCAGATGGCTGAAGATGAGAGGGGGGAGGGTGTGTGATTACAATGGGCACGCCTTTGCATACACACACACATATGTTAAGGGCCCCCTGTCTGACCCCAGCCCTGTTCCAGACTTCACTGTTAGTTAAGCATTAAGCCAAGCAGCTGGTAGGCACACTGCCGGAGAAGAACGCTTTCTTTTATCACCTCCTTGTCACACACACACACACACGTTTACACATACACACACGCCAAGATCACCTTAAAAGTGAATGAATGTGTGTGTGTGTGTGTGTGTAACAGGGGCCACAGTTCTTTCGTTCATTGTAACAGGGAACAAAAGGCAGATGAGACACCACAGACGGTCTTGCAAAAAGCAAAACAGAACACTATGGGGCTTTACTTAGACAAAAGAAATTCTGAAAAATACTGTGTGTGTGTGTGTGTGTGTGTGTGTGTGTGTGTGTGTGTACCTCATCCAAAGTTAACCACAAGTTCAGTTTTAAGCACTGTTTGACTGAATTCTTCCATTTCATGAGAAGAAAGGTTTAGACCATCTAACCCTGCATCTCACTGTGTCTTGATGTTCTGTGGTTTTGCCCCACATACAAATGTCTTTAGTTTTCTGCTCTCACCCACATGTGTGTTTATATTTTGAACAATGTTTTATTGACACTGTTGTGGATACTGGTAGACAGTTCACCTCCTCATTCTCTTTTAATCAAATTCTAGAGCTGAATTATTTCAGTGTTTTCAACGTAAAAGACTTTGACTTTGTTTGACTTCTTTCTGGATGACTGAGAATCCTCACAGACAGACATTTGGTGATGACTTCACTAACCAATTTCTATGGAAATTGGATTTTCACTTCTTCAATAAACTTTAATAAACTGCACGCATGTAATAAGAACAAGATATGAGCGCACTTCAGTAGTTGTTAATACAAACTCACGCTCAGAGCAGTAGTTTCCCTTCCAGCCCTCCAGGCAGACGCGGTTTCCCTCCTCGTCGCAGGTGTAGTGGCCCAGCGTGTCGTCCCTCGGCCTGCAATAGTCAGCGCAGCCGTCTCCAAAGTAGTACTCATCGCAGTAGACGTGGTAGGAGTAGCGCAACTCGCTCTGCTCACCAAAGTGCACGTCCTGGGACCAGTCCTCGCCGATGGCAAGTCTCCTCCTGGTCGCCAGGCGGCTCACAAGGTTGTTTTGGTTGTCTGCAGAGAGAAGAGACGTTTATAACCAAACCCAGTGCGCCAAACTGAAAATTTGGCTTAGTTTAATCGAGTCCAATTAGTTTGCGGATGAACCGCAGGAAAACAACCTACCAGTGTATTCAGTGGGAGATTCTGCGTTCCAAGCTTCAATGATCAATGAAAAAGTTCCCTGGAACAGAAGGAAACGGGAGTTTCTACATTAAATGGCAGATAAATTGGTTTTCTGTGGTTATTTAAATTCAAATGAAACATTTAGACATATCCTATGTAGTACATCATTAGTTCTGTTGTAGTCTCCACTTACAGGCCACTTGAAGTGGAAGGGCACCCTGATGGGATCGCTGCTAGAAATCGACGTGTGATCAGCTCTAATTACGTTGGTTTGCCCGGTGCCAAAGGTGCACGGCGGTTCTGCTGAGATCACATCCTCGGGGTGTTTTAGGCAAATTCTAAAAAATATATGACAGTCCCTGTGTCTTCTGCAGATGCGTTGCGCCGTGTGGAACGAATGGATCTTCAGCTCAAACACACCAGACGACAAAACCTGCAGCGACACAGAAAAGATGTTAGAAGAGCTGTGCGTAAAAGGTTGATTGTGTTATTTCAGCACTGGTAGAAGTGACACACTGGTAGAAAGACACTTACTGTTTGCACTAAGGTCAAAGCCAAGAGGTATCTCAGGTGGAATTGTGCCATTTCTTCAGTTTAGTTTCCACTTCTAAGCAGGTGTCTACGTTCGACGCACGAAATAATATTCCCAAAAGCTGCTGAGAAAAACTCTCAAAAAAGTTTCATCACAGTAGAATACGCGGTCCTTTCGGTTCCTCTTTAATCCTCACTCTTCTTTTCCTTCTATCGTTTGCTTTACACTCCTTTGGATTCTGGTGCGTAAAGGCGCACAGTGGTTTTTATACTGCCAGTGCTGCTCCAATGTTGCGCGTCACAGGCAAAGAGGTGGAGCCGGAGCAGACCTCAGGGGAGCAGCCTGGCACAGGAGGCCTGTCAGGGGAATTAGACAACCCACCTTACATCTGGACACGACTTTCAATAGGAATATGTATAAGAAGCTGGCGCGTGACAAATATGTTTAGCATATCTGCATGAACCGTAATGACCATTAAAAGTGTGAAGTGATGTAGCTGATGGATATGAATGATGTCAAATACAGGTTCAACAAGAATTTATCATCTTTTTAGTGACGGGATTGGAGAATGTTTATTGAAACCGTGTTTTTAGAGAGAGAGTTTCTTTTAAACTGACCACAGTAAAAAAAAACAGAAAACTAAAACTTCATCCAAGAAAACAGAAACTGAGGAATTTGTCAAACAACGAGGAAAGCATTGACTACAGGCAACTCTAACAGTGTCTACTGGCTCGGATATCATTGTTCAGAGAGTGTTTTCACTTTGGAGTTGAATACACACCAACCACAGATCAGAAGGAAGTGTGATAGAATGGCACAAACCCTTTTTTCTTTACATCCAGTATTATAATTACTCTGACGCGTGTCAGCGGACAAAGAGTGGGCAGCCCTGGGTAAGACCACATTGTGCGTCCAGCGGCTTTAACCGTGTGTGTGTGTGTGTGTGTGTGCTTTGGGTTGGGGGGGTTGTGGCGTTTGGACTATCATGTTGCCTTTGTCTGGATTTCATGCGAACAGCTGTATGGTAATGAACGGCACATGGCCGACCGTGTGGGGCTCCAAACTATTGTTCCCCACAAGGCGCAGCCCAGCACAAACTCCCCCCTTATTGATTTAGGAAGGAGCATCGGTCTAACTTCGGGTTGTGCACCTGTCGCTTGCAGGGCTGTGGTGGAGGATAAATACACCTTATCTCATGTTTACAGTTGAAATGATCCGACCATGTCCAAATTTAACAGACCAGTTCAAAACAGCTTCAACGTATAAATAATATCTGTGATTGACGTGGATGTGAACAGAAAAATAATCACTGATATAATAACAAAGACTGATTTAGACGGTTTGTTAGGACGAATTGAAATAAAATTATTAAAGTTTATTAGGCCTCAGGAGGTTTCAAACATGAACAAATCTACATGAAGTCTAAGACTTAAAGTTTCTCAGGTGTATAAGGTGCAGACTTTACACTGTACAAACATGTTTGTGGGGTAATCTTTGGGTGGGGGTGGCGGGAGGGTCTATTGGTATTATAATGAGAAGAGAGACGCGTGCCTGAAGTGGCCCCCCATATCCTGGCACGCTTCTGCTGCAGAACAATAAGGACAAACGAGGGAGGAAACACACAAAGCAAAGATGGCTGAAGTGTTGTCAAGTCTCAGAGTAGCTCTGCAGTTTTTGTTGATCATTCAATTCTCATGTCCTCCACTGTGGTTCTTGAAGCTGGACCAAGGAATTCTAGGGGATCGTTGACATAATGAAGTCAATTTCAGCAAGACATACAAATTAGAAAACATGCAGAAGTTATAACTGTCATGAAGAATGACTGTTTTCTCAGAGTCTGGATTATTATTATAAAGCAGTTAACCACAGACTGTAAAATTAGTTTAATGTGTCTCATGTGTCATGTCTCTGTTTGACATCTAGCAGTTTCTTCCAGCACAGGATGTTCCAGACAAACACATAATACATATCCATGAACTCATGCAATCATTGAAAAAATCCTGCAGACAAAAATACAAACATTTTCCATTACATTCCTCCCTTTTGATCAACTATTGATCACTCTAAAACACACTAACTTTTATCTAACTAGATTCAATGTTTAACACCACTGAGTTTGTGACATGTGAGCACCTCTTACACACAGGCGAGCAAAGACAGGAAATCAAAACCATATTATAAAACACATCAAAACACACAGCCCATTTTCTAATGGAATCAAGAGTAGGAATTTAGATAGAATCATCTTTCTCCTCCTCAGTGTCAATGGTGTCTCCATCTAACTCAGCCATGTCTGAATGATGCTGTTCAGGATCTGGAAATAGGTCGAAGTCATACAACATCTGATGTGTTACGGCCTTCTCTGTGGTCCTCAGGATCAGACCTCTAATAAAGGGAATAATGCATCAGCCACAGAGAGTAAAATCACACATGGAATATAATGACAGTTGTGAGAAGAGATAGAATTACTCCCCTGCATTTCCCGAACATTGACTCAAACCACGGCCACATAGAGGTGTCTACACAGGAGTTTTCAGCTAATTCTTTCCTGGGAAGTGTAAACCCTCTATGGCCTTTGTCACAGTTCCATCTGGGGCAGTGTTGTTGAGAATAAACATACAACAGGCATCTCCGCAAATAACACACAATCCGCCATTTTCTGCTAGTAACATGTTCAATGCCATCCTGCTTTGCTATGTCATAAGAGAAGCTGATCTGCTAAACCCTTCATTCCCTTATGAGTGTAGTTGATAAACCATTGCTGGTTGTAATAGATGTAATTTAGCCACTCAGTGTTTTAGCAGACTCTACCAATCAAAGGAATAGCATGTGTCCATCCTCCCACTATCTGGTTTCTGGCCTTAACAATAAGGACAAACGAGGGAGGAAACACACAAAGCAAAGATGGCTGAAGTGTTGTCAAGTCTCAGAGTAGCTCTGCAGTTTTTGTTGATCATTCAATTCTCATGTCCTCCACTGTGTCCTCCATAGCATGTGTCCATCCTCCCACTAACTGGTTTCTGGCCTTATAGCATCTACATACACTCTTTTGTCAATAGTTCCTCCAGGTCCAGTCCGTTTGGAACGACGGTTGTTTTTAGGTACTTGGATGTGAACATCGTCTGTTATGAACATCACTTGTATG
>OMLM01002667.1:45973-59854 GCA_900302695.1 Helostoma temminkii
AAGAGAAGCTGATCTGCTAAACCCTTCATTCCCTTATGAGTGTAGTTGATAAACCATTGCTGGTTGTAATAGATGTAATTTAGCCACTCAGTGTTTTAGCAGACTCTACCAATCAAAGGAATAGCATGTGTCCATCCTCCCACTAACTGGTTTCTGGCCTTATAGCATCTACATACACTCTTTTGTCAATAGTTCCTCCAGGTCCAGTCCGTTTGGAACGACGGTTGTTTTTAGGTACTTGGATGTGAACATCGTCTGTTATGAACATCACTTGTATGCATGCGCCTGTCCAATTTTCTAAAACATGTTTGTCGGGGTGGCTGTGGTTCAGGGAATGAGCAGTTTTCTACCAGTCATAGGATCTATGGTTCGATTCCCAGCTCCTCCAGTCATATGTCGAAGTGTCGGGGCAAGACACTGAACCCCAAGTTGCACCTGATGAGTCAGAGCATAGCAGCTCTGCCATCAGTGTGTGAGAGTGTGTGTGAGCGACTGGGTGAATTAGAAGCAGTGTCAAAGTGCTTTCAGTACCCATGAGGTAGAAAAGTGCTTTATAAGTATGGACCATTTACCTCCACACAGCCACCATATGCCAGAAAGATGATTTATTTGTTGACAGATCAGCTGTACAGGGTGGCATGAGGTTGTGACAACATTGTGGGTAATATTGAAACCACAATGCAGGCTTCAGATAGCACTGGCTGCTATTGTAGGGTATAGATACAGCCATGAATCCTGGTCTTGTGGCTGCACATGCTAAACATGAGATGTTTGTTTGTGATCTGGCAGTGAAATGCTGCATGATCGAGACGCTGCAGCTCACTCACACTGCTGCCCCTTATGGCTTGTCTGAATGAAATGAGTTATGATGATGAACAGTGGGTGAGAGGTTATCTACTTGTTCATGCAGCTTCTTGCAGTGTGTTGCATGGATCCACGCTGCCCTCACTGCAATCTGCACTGCTGTGTGAGTGGTCAGCAGAACCTGGAACAGTCAGACTTCCAGTACTCGTCTCTCAGGATCGAGGCCCTTACCAGGGGGTCTTCCAAACAGAATTTCAAATGGACAGATGTCCTCCCTGTGGCCAGGATGGGCCAGTCTCTGCACAGCATTTGGGCAGTTTGTTTTTCAGGATGCCATTTTCTCTCTCTGTGTATCCCCCGCTGGCTGGGTGGTATGCGTAATGTCTCTTGATGTCAATACCTAGGAAGAAGCCCACCTGACTGATAGTTTCATTAACAAAATAGGAGCCATTGTCACTGCTGATCTTCCCTGGAAATGATTTGAGTTAGTAGAGCCTTTGCTACCACACTGCTGCTAACTCAATGAAGTACATCATTAGGTGTTCAAATGGCCCGGTTGGCTGTAGGTGAGCCGCCGTTTGCTGTGTGGGTGTGTGTCCTGTATTGTGTGTAGCACAAATCATGCATGACTGACAAAATTTCCCTTTGTAAACCAGTGTTGTGGAAGTGTGTTCACCATTCCCCTTCGGGACACATGATCCAGTCCATGTGTCAATTTTGCAAAATGAGGGAAAAAATGTTTAGGAAGGCAGAGTTTTCCATTGGGGCCCCACCAGACCTCATCCCTGAAGGAATGCCACTGTTTCTCCTGTGTGGTAGAGAACGACTGCATGGCTGAAAGAGAGGTGGAAGGGTTAGATGTATCTCCCAGGGGCCTGGCTGTTCCCCTAGGTCAGTAGGACGTGGCATCCCACCATGTTTATTGAATAATTCTGTGAGGTGGTGTAAATAATCATCCACTGACTCGGTTTCAGTTTGTTTGCAGGATGTGATCTTGCTCATGTCTATTTTTACTTGGAATCTGCCAGTTTGGTCACACTGTCTCATACTCACACTGTACGTTTGGTTAGAAACACTGTCCCAGTCCTGATGTACACAACATACCTGTGGTCCTGGCAGGTTAGTGTGAATTTTATGCATGTCTCCCGGTTTTATTTTGGAACTCTGTAAAGTTCTGCTCCAGTTGGTCTGAATTCTCACAAATGCAGGTCCAGAGATGACTGGGTCTGGGAGATGCATTCCTGTGTTTCTGACATCCTCATTAGTCCATGGCTGGAAAAATAGTTGTGGTCCCTGCGGTCCAGCCACTTCAACAATAGACATATGACTGTAGAGATGTTTGTTTCTGGTGTGAGAAGACACTGGGCTGATTGAGACCATCAGAAGATCAGATGGAGGTGCGTCTGCAGATGAGCTGGTGGCAATGGCGGAGCTGGATCCTGCAGAGAAGGTGGTGGTGGTGGTAGAATCCATGTTTGAGTCCAGCTTCAGCGCAGTGACCTGCGGCTACAAAGAAGACACACACTGGGACAGTATGGTGGTGGATATGCCCTTTACCTATCTTTGTCATTTATTGATGCATTGTCTGCACGTGCAGGTTCCTTAGTCATTAGTAATTCTCTTTTTCTTTTTTAGTTTTTCTTCATCCCTCTTTAATCCTTCCTCTAGCTTTTCGAATGGTCTTGCACTCAATGAACCCCCCTCAGTCAATGCTTTTGTCACCATATTTTCCTCTTATAACATCAACAATGGGGCCCTGTGGCTTTCTGCCACCTCTGCTATCACCATTCTCCATGGCCGTACATGAGTTTACACAGACGTCTCTGTGTAATTTGGTGCCCTTATAGTCTCCACCAACTAAGACTATCTTAGTCAAATTTTACCTCTTTAACTGAGGATCCTCTTCCTCAAACTAAACTTGTCCCTTAGTGTTACTGGAGGAAAGTATACAGGTGACAAAAAAAATTAAACAGCATCTTTATTGACTCTGCTCTGCTGGTTCTTTGGATGTGGCAGTGGCGATCAGAGGAGACACCTCTGGTCCTCCGTCTCAATTTATTTTTGCTCATTCAGGGCAATGTCTTTCCATCTTTAATGGATTCCCCTGACGACCACCTGTTCGTAATGCCAGAATGTATGGGCAAATTCTGCAGCTATAGTGAGATCAGTCTTATTGTATTTTATTCTTGGCCAAGAGAGAAGTACACAAGTGGTCAGTATAGTAAGTTAATAGTCAACACACTTTGCTTATATGCACTTCAGCAACCCCTTTTGCCTTATTCTTATTGTCTACACTCAGTTATGTTTCCTTTCTTGGTGTAGATCATATCAAAACAAGCTGATCTGTCTAACAAGGACAAGACTGGATGTTATCCTGTCGTTTAGAAGTTTCTTCCAGCACAGAATGTTCAAGAGAGTGACAAGTCCCTGAACATATCACTGAACTCATGCAATCATTAAAAATCGTTTAGAATCATGCAGACACAAATACAAACATAAATTTTCCACCACATTAATTATCACAATTCTTAGAAAGCTCAACACACACACACACCATCTGACTGTTGCTCTAATGTGTGTATATCCATCTACACTAGTACCTGCTGCATCTCTCCACAGAGGGGGCTGTGTGTGTCTTTATGTCAGGAGAGCAGATGGACAGTGCAATCTCTCTCTGCTGTTGTCATCTATATTGCTTGCAGGAGTGTGACATGAGCGTGCCATGGGGCATGGGAACCAAAGAGGAGTCATGTCATCCTCCCCCCCAGACCTCCCATTAGTTTGAGTGACCGGCATCTGCCTCATCCACAGCCCACAGCAGCTTGGAGCTCCTTTTCCCTGAGGACACTTGGAAAAAAAACAGGGGGAGCCTGGTGCAAATCTGACCCGTGTGGGCCCTCAGGGGAGAAGTCGCTCTGTTGTTGGCACTTCTGCAGCCTCGGCCTGCTGTCTGACTGAGTGGGACAAAAGGAGGTGTGGAATGGGTGTCTGGTGTGAGTTGTGATGCTCTGTTTGTGTGTGCGTGTATGAGAGTTAGTACACACAGTCTCAAATGTATTCAAGTCATTTGGTTGATTGGTTGATCTCATTAAGATGCTGGATGTTGAAGCACTGCTGGGCACCCCCAACCCTGCCACCTCACTATCAAACACATTTATGGGCTGATGAGTCAAAGGGGTCTATGGAGGAGCATTATTAGGCAAATCACTGGCTAACAATGATACCAACAGACAAACTAACTTGTATTACTTTTCTTTATTGTCTCTGGTCACTGGACATGAAATCAGTACATTTTAGGTTTCCCTCTTGTATCCTTAAGCCATCTGTGCTTACTTACAATCTGCATCCTTTAACCCTTCTCCAGACACATCCCTCAAGTATGTGCAATATCTCTTGTCCATGATTGTGCAAGCAGGATTATTTACTGTTCTTACCACATGCATCACCCCCTTACACCAATCTAGTCCTGTGCTAAAGTAAATTGTGTCCTTTTGGCCGTGATTATCCTGTTGAGTTGAGTGATTTAATGGACAGCACAGACTGAGACTGCACAACTGATTCTTCTTTGACGCTTCTGTAAGCCACAGACATCCACCGATATAATTCAATTCAGCTCAGTTTATTTACTGTATATAGCAATAGGTTTGTGTTAACCTGAAGAATACAGCACAATCATCCACCCTCCAGACAGTTGGCTAGATACTGCAGTTAGTTAGTTGGTGTCAATATCACAGTCCACAAACAGTGTTGGGAAATATTCACTTAAGTTCAAGTTGTGGGACTGCAATATGATGTTTAAGTTAAACGTCTACATTGAAGGTGCCACCATCAAAACGTATCAAAGGTAAATGAAGTACATTGTGCATAAACTCTTTCAGGGTATAATAACATTACATTGTGTATGATGTATTGTCCTGGGTTTGAATCCAGCAGTAGTAGTACCACCAGCCAGAAGTTTGCATGTTCTCCCCTGTACCTGAATGGACACTCTGGCTTCCCTCTACATTCCAAAGACATGTAGGTTAACTGGTGACTTTAGCTGGCTTGTCTCTGGTGTATCTTACTACCTGGGATCAGCTCTAGCACCAGCTCAGTTCTTCACAGAATAAGCTGCACTCAGTAGTTAACAGACGTGTGGAAGTTGGATTATTGCATATGCTGTATGCATCAGTATGTAAGCAGCATTTCAGAGTTATACTGTATTGTAGCCAGTTCATATTGTGAATTAGACAATGCTGAGGTATTAATGGATGTTAGAATAGTTTTAGAGATGTGTAGTCTGTGCAATCAGTCTGTTATGCCTCAAATGAGAATATACTGATTCTGACATGAATAGTTATCAGCACCTTTCAAGGTGTAGCAGCATGTTAAGCCTGTGTGAGGACAATACCCCTGTGACTGAGAAGGTCCTGTTAAAGGAACAGAAAAAGGAAATACTCAAGTAAAGTATCTCAAAACTGTACTTAAGTGCAGTACTTTAGAAAAATAATTTCCATTACTGCAATATGAAGACATTATTATTATTATTATTGTTATTGTTATTATTGTTATTGTTATTGTTGTTGTTGTTATTATTATTATTATTATTATTATTATTATTATTATTATTATTATTATTATTATTATTATTGGGGTTTCTTATGCTTTTATTTTACAGTGAGCAGGAAATCAGAAAACATAGAGGAGTATGAACTGTGGATGCTGCAGGTATATGATATGTTTTTACTCTGAAGTCTGAGGACACAGCTATGTCCATCACAAGTGGTGACATGATTTTAATATTTAGTCAGTCGTAACTAGTACATCACCATATCATTTTCACACACCAAAAGCTTGTAGTGGTGGAACCCCTGCTTCTCCTCACTTGAAACAATGAAACAACAGAAAAGGGAGTAGTTTGCACAGACTGTCATCAAGTGGAGCGACTGGTATCTAATCTAACAAAACAGCAACACAGTATGTGTGTTACAGCAGTGATACACTGCAGTGCATCAGTCAGGTGGTCACCAGAAGCACAGGCAGAGGTAACACAGAAACAAAGAGCAGGTGTGCAATTACCATGGTAGCTGAGTTAGTCTGATGATGTCACAGGTCAACAACAACAACAACAGGTACCTGAGTAATCAAAACTGAAATGTCTCTGCAGGTGCGGTGCAGAGGTCACTGTAAAACTGATAAACATTGTGTACGGTGCTCTACAACACCTGATTTAGGTTATCACAACACAAATCCTCACAGAACAGATATGTTGAGGTAAATAAAAGCTGAACTGATTGACACAGCAGCAGATGTAGAATTTCATTTGTCTGGGGCATATAATTGTTATTTAATCTCATCCCAGCTGAGAGCCAGATCTCCCCTCCTTCAGTTCTACCTTTCTTTCCTGCCTCTGCCCAGACTCTGTCCTGCAGCAGATTCAGTGGCAGATGGGAAATGAAAGAGGGAGCTGGAGGAACGAGGGACTGAGAACAGGTGGGGGTTAAAAGTGAAGAAAAGGAAAGGGCACAGGGGTCAACTGGGGCAATAGAAAGGGGGAGGAAACTTACATAAAGACTTGCAGAGGAGCAGATCGATAGAAAGATTTTTTCCTTTATACTGTTCCTCGCTAAATCGATGCCTCCTTTTACCAGATGTCGACAAACTAAAGCAAAACGTTTTTTGTAGGTTACGGTTCTGTGCTGTGGGAAATTATTTTGCTCAGTGAAGTGGCTTTCTCTTTATCTGCAACCGTTTTTAGTCAAGTCTTTGATTTATTTTAAGTTAGTTTGTTTTTATTTACCATATATTATCCCACTGTATTTTCAATCCTTAATATTTGTTCTGTTCATCAGGTTCAACCACATGATTGCACTGCCTCATGTATCATAGTACGGAAAAATGCAGCATTAAGGCATTCAATAAATGAATCAGGGAATGTTTGGGTGTAAAGTTTCCTTCTCTAAAAAGATGGGGGAGAGTTAGAGTTGAGGAGAATACAGTTTTATAGGCACTCAAGTGAATAATGCCCATTCAGAAAGGCTTAAGTCTCAGGTTTAAGGGCTCCGTAAATAATTGAAGGTAAAAACCCAGCTCAAAATGTGAATACAGCTGCCTATTCAGAACCCCCACCCTACCAGACACTGATGCTGCCCCCTGCCTTCCAGCTATGGAGGAAGCCCCAGCAGACTGTTGAACTCCTGCTGCATCCCGCCTCCCTCTCTCCCTGCTGCGGCACGCCGAGGCCAGCCCCAGCAGCTGTTTAACCAACTGAGGCAGAGGGGGCTGCAGGGGAACAATGCAGTTTGACTTAACTCTCCTTCATTCAGTGTGTGTGTGTGTGTGTGCGCGCACGCTCAAATGAGTATGTAATTAAGCATGGAGCTCTACAGATTAACAACCCCCATTCCAAGTCCGACATCTTTATCTGCACATATGTTGTAGAAGATGATGTTTATGATGCAGTTCTGCCTGTAAAATGCCTCAAATGCATTTAACAGAACTGAATCTGACAGCATCATTTTTCTGTGAATTACAGTTTTCCCTATCTTATACACACACAATAATTGAACTATGCACACAGTTCTGAAAGTAACAACGTCACGAATCAACAACATGACTTCAAACTGAAAAACAGGTACTATTTATGCTGTGTTGAATAAAAATAGTAGTACTGTAAATGCTATTTCATGACAAAAACAAAAAACTACACTACTACAAATGAGAAATTCCACATATGCATTTTAATATGTATTGTGAACTTAATTACTAATTTAGGCTAGTGCAGAAAGACGTCTTTTCATTTTTAAGCTTGAGCTCATTCACTGGCTTTGACTGGTCATACACAGGCAACATCTGTTGAAGATGTTGTATTCATTTACAGTTTTTCTCTAAACACTTGTATCCACTGTAACAGCACATTTTATAAATTAAACAGGCTGAAACAGAACGCTATGTGCTGTATAAATGACACATTTTTTTGCAGAATGGTCTAACACTGACATTAAAAAAAATGCAAAAAATATGCAACAAAACTACATTTTCCCTCAGACAACTTATGACCAAACTATAACAAAGTACTACAGCCAAATCAAAAATTCAAATCAATTGAGTTTATTTATACAGCACCAAATCACAACAAAAGTCATCTTAAGGCATTTAACAATGTAACAAAACCTTAACCTTGTGTGTGACATTTGTGGATTCTTTGTATAGTTATAGAATGAGGCAAAAAGAGACAAGCAAACACAAAACGTCAGAATTGTGACAAAAGCTGCTGCACTCCGTACCTGTACACTCTGTACAGCAAGAGTATATTACTGCGCAGTGTAAGTGTTTTGTGTCATTGTGCTGTAGTGTGACCTGTCAGACAGACTGTGCAGCAGAGCCCCCTGCTGCAAACTCTAAGACATTGACAATCCAGATGAGAACAGCACCAAGCTGTGTTCCTTCTATGAAGTCTGTTCATCTTAAAATAAGTTTAACATATGTTATTTTAAAATAATCATAGATTTTGAAATGTTATGTAACATTATTAGAAACTTTTGCATTTAATTGAAATGATTTTCAGCAGTAGATCACTAACGTTAGGTGCTGTAGTGCTTATTTATGACAGAATTCAGGTTGTGGTATGGAGGAACATTTCAAACAAAACTGCAATATTCATGTTCATCATTATGAAGCAAACTGTAACCAAGTGTAACAGTGTGGCTCACTGATGAGTTGTTATAATTTCTGGACAACAGTGGAGCTGTGTTGCACCAAGGACTGTACAGTGTGAAAGCTTGCTAACAAATGCTCAAATGAGAATTGGGATATAATGAAATGTTCGCAGTAATTGCTTATGTATGGAATACTCAGAAAAAATCTGCTGTATTTTTCCATGTGTATCAGACACTACACTGAGACTTTTCAATAAAAATGTTTAAATATTTTTATAACCCAGTATCAGTGGGAAACAGAGAACAAAGCAAACGGTGCATTCACAGACATTAACCCCTTTCAAAAAGAGGACGTCTCAACAGTCTCATGCACTGACCTGCTGACTCTAATTAGCACAGGTAACAGAACTTCAATTCAATGCACATACATTTTTTTTATTAATTAGCATATTATGATTTTCTTACTCTAACTTACCAACCAATAACTTACCAACACCAACATCTTAATTTTGTGTGAAAAGCTACACTGTAAAAAGCGTGGAGTTGTTGCATATGTATTTCCTTCACACACATCATGTGCTGGGGTACTGCTTAGTTTTGCCTTAAGTGAGAAAGAAATGTAACATTATCAAATCTCTGCTTCTCTAAAGCTTCTATAGCTTCTCTATTGATCATTTCATATTTTATACATTTACATTTAGTCATCTGGCCAGTGCTTTAAAGCAACTTGCAAGTAACACTTAAACACATAATTAGCAACTTCAAGTTCAGTGCCTTGCTCAAGCAACATGTAACTGTGAATCCAAACACTACCCCTGCTTTATCAACAGCTCCAGCATTATAACTCATGATTTGATTATTTGCAATGTACTCTTTTCAAGTCAGATCATTTTTAACCAACCACAACAAGGTATGAGTCAAAATGTATTTTGCTCTTCCTCTTAACTGGATATTCAAATAAATGTCACATTGTCACTCATTAGGAAAATTACTCCTGCTTTGTTTAAATACATGAGCGGTTTATTCCATGTTTAAAACAAGTTATTGAAAGTGTCATATTCAAGTGTTTGTAAAAAAAGAAAAAAAAAGTCAGACAATCACAAAATATTCAGTTACAGATTTTTTCAATGTATCTAACAAACCTTGTTTAGCTCTCACACATATGGACCATATAATGGTCAGGTGCAGAAATCCACTCACCTTTACAGTACACGTGATAATCTCCAGACACTGATGCAACAGACAGCTACTTATACAAAGACACACAAATGGATTTGACCGACTTCAAAATTAAAGACTGGTTGTTTGCATGACAACATTAAAAGTATGTAAAGGCTTTAAATGTGGCATATGCTCAATAAAAACATTCTCCAACTCAAGCGACGGGAGTCTCACTTTCAGTAGCAAAATACCCTCCACATTATCTTTCTTTATGGCTAACATCAATGTTTCTCCACGCAGACATCAATGGCATCAATACAACGTTTCTATCAATGCAGTTTTAAAATAGAACCACATAAAATCTGTTGAGTACTATCAAAAAGTACAGCAACCAGCAGTGGAGTCCAGAGGAGCTTAGAAGTTCCTGTGCCTGAAGGCCATTTATAAAGTCAGTGATACAACCTAACGACGCTGTTGCTATAATGCTGGCCGTCCATTCAATTTGTCATGCATGAGTGCTATGGCTCCACCTGTGAAGTCTCTGAGAACCTGCACCGTCTCCCGTTGTAGCTGCAGCGACTCGCGCACAAACTCCTGCTGAGTCTCTACCAGCTGCTGCACTGACTCAGACAGCAGCTCCAGGGAACGCGAAACCGTCTCCAGCAGCATGTTGGTGGCGTGCTGCTCTTGAAGGCTCAGCGACGCGTTGTGCAGCATGCTGTCCTTCGTGCTCTGCGAGGCCTGACAAGGCAGTGGAAGCGCAGAAGTCAGCGCCGAAGACCCAGAAGATACCTGGGGTCGCCCTTGTTTCTGGATGCCATTGTTTCCTTGATGATCCTCTGTATGTTTTGCTGCCTGAGCAGAAGGGAGGACATCGTCCCTTTGGTCATCGTCTGAGTCTCCGAACGCAGGTTCTGTCTCTTGAGTCAAACACAAAGGCTCGTCAGTGATTTCTTATTAATAAAACATGTTGCAACAAAAAAAGACCTTTAATAATTACTAACTGGATCTTAACACCTCACCTTCTGTCGCAGGTACTTCATACTGCACATCATAAGCAGGTTGTGATGTGTCCCCTGCAACATGCACAGCATTTCAATAAAACTATCTGAATGCTTTTTTCCTTAATAAGCTCTTTATTTTGTTATTCCAATTAATAAATTAATCACCCACAGCTGCAATAATTAGGTAGAAATTTTACATTTTTGTTACCTGACTGTGCAAGTCCACTCATGGCGTAAGAGGATGGTGGCGGCATAGACATCATGTCCAAACCGCCGTTAGGAGAACTCTGCATTCCTATCATATCCTCCTCTTCCATTTCTTCTTCTTCCTCTGGCACATCATCGTCATCCCCCAGTGGACCAAAATCGCCCGTGCTCTGGTCTTCTTCGTCCATCTCCAGTATCTGGAGCACTATTTTCTCTGTCTGATTGAGGTCTCGTGAAAGACGCGAGTTGAGGCCCCTGTTGGGTACTGTCCCCGATCGCATGGCGGCCACTTTTCGCTTGGTGTCACACTTCAGGTCAGACCATTTCTTGATGACCTCAATGACTTCACGTTGGCACTCTCCAATCTCGTTGACACGCGCAGTAATCTCTGCCCATGTGCGCTTCTTCATGTCTGTCGGTACGCCACGATTGAATTTGCCTTTGAAGGAAAAAACATTTTATTATTTACAAATATACTTTCATTTCCAGCATATCCCTGAACTGTATGCCCAAGCTGTGTTTACTTAACGTGTTCACAATCACTAGAATCCCAAACATAAATACTCTCACTCTCTTGAAATGAAATGATTCAGAATAGGATACACATTTAAAAGACACATACCCACAACAACCATCCTGTGCTTCCTTACTTCATCCAAAAGTATGTGGACTTCACTAAAGGAGAAACGAGCTTTTCTTTTCTTGAAGCGAGTAACACTGTCTTGGTTATAATATACCGGTGAAGACATCCCTCCACAGACAGTGTCACTAGGTGTTACACTCTGTAGTCTGTGATGTGCTCTGCTTCCCCTTCTCCAGCTGTCAAATGGTTAAGAATCAGATTAACAACAGAGTTAAGGGACAATGCAGTTGATGGTAAAATTTGCTCATGTGTCACTAATGTGTTTTTCTATTTTAATTATAACCTCTGTCACTGATTTCTGAGATTAAGAGCTATAAACAAACTAGTGACCTGAGGAAAGCTAATGTGTACAGTGCTAACATCATACTAACTCAACAGCTGAACAATAATGCAGTGTGGAAGTCTGTCAGCTACACTGATATTAAATGAATCACCAACATTTTATCTGCAGCGTGTTTACATACACAGGTCTGACTGTTGTCATGCAGAGAAGGTTTAGCTTGATAACACTACCAATGCTAGCACTGAAAGAGTGAATGAACAATGGACGATGCTATTGACACTTTACACATGTCATAGACTGGTTAGCTAGCTACTAGCTGAAAGCCACTCGTAGTTACAGTACATTTTACCTGCACAGCCGTTTAAAGAGTTACGGCTATTTCCACGAAGTCCTACACTGCAACATAATCTTTAGGTAGCCTGGTTTTACCCAACAGCACACACTATTTTAGCTAGCTCCCTTTGCAGCAGGACGTTAGCTGTAGCTAACGCTACGTTACAGTGAAATCCCTAATATGAAGCCCTTAGATCACGTAACTTCACTTCACGGGGTTCAAGTTAATGGCAGAAATGGATAATGAGAAGGTGAACATACCACAAATAAAATAAGTTGGAATTTGGTCCCAAAGCTTAAAGATAAACTTCCTTATCGCCAAGACAGCTATTGTCAAGCTAGGAAGCTCCCGGTATACTTAACACGTCCGGTTAACATTGTTTTGTAGCGTTAGCTAGCTAACTGAAGCAGAGAGATAAACTATTATTGACGAACATGACACTAGTATGACAGTGACATGTCATGTCAATATAAGTTTCGCGTGAACGTGATAATACCGACGTAAAGTGATGAATTAAATTTGCTTGCATAGTTTTATTTCTTAGGTTTCCTTTTGCAACACTGAGTGGTTTTATTTTGAAAGATTACGCTCAACTTCTGGTGTCATCTGCTGTTTATTCAGCTACTAATAGAGGAAACATGGTGTCTAGCACAACACCACCAAAGCGATCAAGGGCTTCTTCCGCCTTGACAGTTATCACTTTACTGTACTAACAGTTAATATGCTACTTGCTTTAATATATGATAAACTGTGATTTTATTTCAGTGGAACAGTGCTTCTGTCCGTAGAGGGCACTGTTGTCTAATTACCAAAACAATTGGGTCCGTCAACGTAGTCTATTAATGTAAAGCCTTCATAAATATCTGAATTGTCTTTTTAAATAACGCTGCTTAACTTAATAACTAAAATTGAGTAGAATTCTCCATTGTCAGAGATGACAACTCAGTTTTTAGATTTAAAGCATCATTACAACAAAACAATTGGTTCCTATTTTAATTTCACACAAACCATTGTTGCATAAAGAAAAAAAATCAAATTCTCAAAAAGCAGACTCAGAAATAAGACAGATATGTTTATCATAACCATTTTATTCCAAATATGGCACATTGTGTATATATTTTTCTTCTACCAAGCATTTTTTAGAAACAGTTTAATTACCTTGACTTTACCTACATGATTAAAACCCCAAAATAAAGCGTCTTTACTATTAGCTCATGCATTAGTGGCATTCACGTATCATTAATTCACATGTTGTGCTGGCACCATAAACTGAAGGCATTTTGCATACATACAGTGATGGATTATAAAGTCATCAGTAAGCAACATAAAACACAGCTAAAGTGGCCAAGTTGTGCTACCAGTGAACAAATCAATGTCTCTTTGAATATTATGGTACTGTTACAGAGGAGATGTGAAGCTGGGGTTCTAGTAAATCATAATTCATACATTTTCACTCTTATTTAAGCTTTAAACATTATATAAAATACTTAGCCACCTCATACAGCATATAGATCATTTCACAAAGTCGATTTATCAATGGCCACCTGAAAGTCCCTGCAAAAACACGGGCTCCCAAATATTTGTTTGCTTATTATCTTGAATTAAACCTCTGCTCACAGCTGAGTGGGCGTATAGAGACCTGGTGACATACAGTTCATACGATGTGATGACCTAACATAATTCTTATAATATCTCCAGCTAACTTCAACCACAATACCTGTAAACCCACACTGGTGTGCCTGAGCCTTTAAACACAGATTCTTAAATTTTATATATATATATATATATATATATATATATATATATAT
>OMLM01002667.1:75584-96392 GCA_900302695.1 Helostoma temminkii
AAGTTATTGATATCTAACATTTGATCGCACATCTACAATTTCAGAAGCTGCGGAGGTCTAGTTTGGCACAGGTTGTACTATGGAGTCTATTATTACTTTTACTATCTTACCAATACTGTATAGTATTCTATACATCCCGTTTTATGCTCCAGCCTTTTAGAGCATGTTTCTAATCAACAGACCAGACATCTTTTCAACTAAAATATTTTGTATAGTTTACTTATCAAATAGCAGCATTTTCATAACTTACAAAAAAGTACATGTAAACCTATTCATTCAAAATCTTAGTAATTTCAAAGGTTCATACAACAGACATAAAACACAAAACAGGACAACATGCTACTATATTGCTTCCAATATTCTTTACATTTTCTTACTGTCAAACTAAATCATCAATGACAGGAATATGGACACCACCGGTCGATGATGAGTCATCGTAATGCACAAACAAATCGCGAAGCTAATCTTAATCAGGCTTAGTTGGCACTCTCATCATCCACACAAATATAACATAGTTCACATTGTATCGACAACGCCGGACTGCATTTGGACTACAAACTAGAATAGCTACAATAAAGTACATATAGATCATATGACATGACATATTGTATTCCACAGAAATGAATTCTAGTCATTTTCAGATAAGAGGATATGCATAAAGGATGTCATTGTTTCGGTTTGAGGTCACAAACAAGTTCCCACCTTACTTTCACTATCTTATGCATACTGTCCTTAGAGGCCTCCATTAGAGGCTGAAGTTTGAGCTCAGTTTGTCCAGCTAACATATGAATATTTACTCAACCAAGATTTGCCTTCATTTGGAAAAAACAACACTCTCTCCCTTTAAAAGGCCATAGTACCTGGAGTAAACCTTTCTAAATCCCATGTGTTCTTCTTGTAGAGGGAGTTTGATATTTTGAGCTAACATTGCTGGTTGTGGGTGTCACAGTTTTGGAGGCAGGTGTTTTCTGTGCATTTTGTGAACTCTACATCCTAGGAAAAATATTTTCATACCCTTATGACCTGTAGTGCATAACTCCCACCAGCAACACACCCAACACACCGCCCATGAGAAGACAAGACAGGAGGAAGGAGAAAGAGGGGGAGAGAAAGCACAGTGTAGGAAGAAGCACAGATAGGGGACTGGGGACACAGGAGGGATATTCAGAACGGCGAAGAGCGGCAACATGCAGGGGAATAAAATGTTGAGAGAAAGAGGAAAGTTAATGAGGGGCAGAGAGAAATAGTATTTGGCACAATGTATTGATCAGAGAGCTTTGGAGGAGAGCTCTCTGCAGTCAAGCAGTCCAGTTGCATTGATATCCCCTTGTTTTGTGCTTGTATCTTATTATATGCTAAAATCTTGGGCAGTAATAGGTTATATTATGCTATGAGTTCACTAGTGGCCATATTGGAGCAATGGATGACTGTAAAGCCTTCCAGACACGTAGTGAAAGGAAAGAAAGGCTTACAGCAGTAATCGCTGTGCGTTAATGTTTAGACACAGAGGTGTTTCAACTTTCAAACATGAAGTATGTTAATGAAAAAAGGATAATCATTCAATTTATTTAAAAAAAAAAAAAAAAAAGGTCTGATTTTCTTGGACTCTACTCAGCACCAACCCTCACAGCCGTGTATTCAGGAAGCTGATCATAGAGCTAGGGTTGATGGGGACAATTAATAGGACGGGAGAATACAGTGCAGGAAAAAGTGGTGACAATAATTTGTGGATCGCTGATCAGAAAATGTCTGCTAATTTAAGTGCAGTGCATTGATACTGGTAAACAGAAACATCACAAGACTCTGGACTGTAAATGCTCTTGTGGCGATATCCCTTCTGTCAGGACTGGTAAGTCTTGTGTATGTGACATAGATGTGCACATTAAAATATACTCACATCCCAAGCGGGGACAGACACACTTTACATTGTGTTCTTAATGTCTCACAGTGCAGTCTTCAGAGACTCAGTGTACTCAGGATGAACACCATGGATAGCAGCACAGAAGGAAGCCAAGGTAATCTTCGAGTGCTTTTAGACCTCCCTGCATTAGACCAACAATTGCCCATAAAAGACAATTATGCCAAAACATTTGTTATGTTTTATTACATGCTTCACTCAGTTAGTGAGCTTTAAAGTGTTTTGGGAACGGTAACAGGCTGCCTCGATGAACTGCGGATTTAATTTTTTTATTTTTTGTTTTTTGTCTTGATGCAAATTGAGAAGGATGGCTCACAGAAAAAGAGAGGCCAAACCTTCTTTTCAAGTGTCAGTCTACTTCCCTTTCATTAGTGTACGTCTCGTGAATATTTGGTACCCTTAATGTAAAGGCAATAAGTTTCTTTGTTCACAGATACTGGTTCATACAGCTAAACTGCTTTTGTAGTGCTATATTCCCTTTGTGAACTGAACTGGTTAGACACTGCTTCAAGGTAGGCCGAGCTTCAATTGAATTCTTGGAAGTTACAAATGTGCGACTAAGGCAATAATAACTTGAGGTAAAATCTACAGTGTGGCCAATTGTTTGAAAACAAAAATGAAATAAAGAGACCTGCATTGGGAATGAAGGTGGATTTCATGTTAAGACTCCATTTATTTCTCATTGTGAAATGTTGAAATCAATCCTTTCTTTTTTCTTTTTTTTTTCATCGGGTGAGAGGCTGAGTCAGATCCAATGGGCTACTAATGTCTGGACGACACATCCACTCTTTTTGAATCAAGTAAAGCGATTAGTCGCTGGAGAGATTCAGATTTTATGGTAAAGGAGATAAAAACCTAATCCTATAGCACCAAGAAAGGGTTAAACAAAAACATATGTCTGTGTGTTTGTAACTGTGACGGAATATGCAAAATATGTTTCAGTGTTTGTGCGTTTGTGGGAGCATTATCTATGTGTGTTCATGTAAAATATATTTATACATTCCTGTGTGTCTCCTCTATCCTCTCACATTGATTATTTAACCCCTGAACTATCCTTGCAGATCGCAATAGTGAAGTTCAGACAGGGTTTGAGTTATACATTTCTTTCACTGCAACACAATTATTTTGATCCCTGTAAATAAAAAATAGCAATAGGCTAATATTGTTTTTACATTCAGATCAACCTGCATTCACAGGTTTAAATAATCTATTTGTGTTTGAATGAGATCATGTAAATAAATAAAGGATGAAAATATAAAATATCCAAATTTAGAAACTTCAATTATGATATGAGCCAGAATTCAACATATGTCAAAATAGATACAGTATGATTTCTTTAAAGAAATTATACTCGAATTGCTAATCCCACTGAGATGACCTCAGATGCTTGTCATAAAACCTCTCCCCTGTTAACAATGCCTTCTGCATTGTATACAAAGAGCAAGGTTTGTAAAACAGCTCTACTAGCTGGCTGGAACTCATGCTCAACTCAACTCACCGGGAGCTGAGGCTTGCAACTGAAATTAAAACCAACAAAACCCAACAACGAAAGAAAAAAGAAGGAAATTAAAACAGCTATGAGGTTTTGGAGGAGGGTGAAACCCTGCGGCATCACCCCTGAATCTGCAACTTGGCAGTGGACCAGTTCAGCTTACTGTGATCACCATCGTCAAAAGGACTCGACACAACAAACTTTTAAAAAACATCAGGACGTCAGTCCTAAAAACACATTCACATATCACACACACTTATCTTGGTTGTCTCCCCCACCTCCTCCTTTGTGATTCTCTCATTTGATACTGAAATATTGAACAGATATTTGGACATTTCTTTTTTCTATTCATCATGACCCTCTCGATTCCCTTCTATCTCTGTCTTCATCCTTTCCTTCTTTCCTCTTCATTTTCCTTTTAGCCCACCTTTTGTGGGTTGGTGGCACGCACGCCCTGCTCGTAAGTGATCCGCTGGCTGATCAGATACTGCGCTGCTTGCGTAGCGGCTGGCGACCCTGTTATGGTAACTTTACGGTTCCGAGTACCAGGAATGAACTCTCCCTTTTTGGAGATCTGGATGCGGGCTCCTGTTAGCTCCTGGTACTCTACCAGCGTTTTCCCTCCTTTTCCCAAAATGGCACCCACCAGATTCTCGGGAACAGCAATCTCAACCACGTCCTTTGCCCCATCTGCCAGCTTCTCTGTTGCCAACAGGGAGGAGGCCATCAGTGGGGATGAAGCATTTAGGTAACCATTGGAAGCCCCTGTAGCAGCTGCTAGAGAACCCAGGGAGAACCCACCAAGACCTGTAGCAGGGTGGCCAGCACTGCTGGAGGCATCACTAGCATAGGAGGCCAGCAGGTTAGCCGCAGCAGCAGCAGCTGGGTTAGCACTAGCTGCTACCGCAGCAAGGACCCCAGAAGCAGCTGCAGGGTTGAGGCCCAAACCGAGGGTGTTAGTGTTGTAGCCATAACTGGCCAGTGTGTTGAGAGCTGAGGTGATGGCCAGCAGATCATTGCCAGAGAAGCTGGACATGGCAGCAGGGAAGGCGCCCATTCCTGTCAAGCCGGCCTGACCCAGAAGGCTGGAGGCAGTGGCAGCTGCTGCTGCTGCATTGGGCAGCACCTCGGCCGTATTAGCGTAGGGGGAGCCTGTGGGGTTGGAGTTGGCCACTGGGCCTGAGACGTTGGAATAGCTGATGTTGAGGCAACTGCTGCTCTGAGGGTCCTCCTGGATCTTCTGCACTATGATTTCAACAGCCTTGCGGTTCTGTTCAGGCTCCCCACTGATGGTGACCACTCGCTCCTGCAGGTTGATGCCCTCTGGCTTCTGTGATAGCTGCACCCATGCCCCTGACTGCTCCATTACTGCTTTGACTGTGGCACCACCCTTGCCAATGATCAGCCCAGCTGTGCTATTGGGGACAATCAATTTGGCCTGCAGAGAAATAGAAATATTGAAGTAGCAAAAAAAGGTAAAAAAAAAAGACAAATTCAGATTTTAAAGCATAAATGGTCAACAGAAAGAGGGACATCTCTCACTGAGTCGGAGTACTACTCCAACCCCCACTTTACTCAGCGATTTGTTAATCCCAGGGGTTTAGGCTGCAGCTGCCACATGGCTCTGTCTAGCTATGAAAGCCTGTAGGTAAAAATAACCACATACCCTCACATTTTCCTGACCCTACCAGATTGTGGGTCATGGCCTAGAGAAGAAATAAAACTGGCCACTAATAAATAAAGCGTCCTGGAAGAGAACTGTTCCTACACCCTCATGTCCCATGAACTGTACAGCTTCTTACCTGTTTGACACGGTCAGGATTGACAGTGGTCTGTGGCTGCAGTATGCTGACTGGTTCAGGTTTCTGGGCACTCTGGGGCATCTCACGGACTTTCTCCGCAATGAAGTTGTGGACACCATTGAGGGCTTCGACTGTACCCTGTATCAGACAGACGCGTTCTGTTGTTCCTATAATGAGATAGAAGGAAGTGGACAAACAAGTGGTCGGTTACTCTAATGTACTTGCCGAGTGGACTTAAGGGATTGGCGACATGCTGGGTCAAAACCTACGTTTATATTAAGATGTCTTGGTAACGAAAAATGTTCCTTGATACTTTGCAAAGAGACACAATTACTAAGCTATTTCTCCTCCATTTACACAATTAACAGAGAAACAGCTGAAAGAAAGAACTGTGCTTGCTTAGAAAACCACAGGAGAGGAGGATTGCTTTTCAGTGATGTAACTCTTTCAGTGCTGTAATGCTGAGCCTGTCCCCCTAATAGACTAAACACTCACTTGTTCCTCCACTGGGCTTCTTTCACCACCCACATTTGACCAGCCCAACCAGCATTCCGTTGCCATGGTAAAGGGTCGAGCCGTGGAAACAGGTGATGCAACAGCGAGTCCTTTATACTCGCCTGCAAGATTTTTAAAACACTTTCTCTTTTGTATCAGCCTTCCTGCCTTGCTTTCTTTACCATGTTCTGTCCTGTGTCCCAGTTTTCTTATATTACCTAAAACAAGGCAAATAAAAAGTCACACATTCCCTGTCGATTAGGGAAAATTGTAAAAGGGAAAGACCCACTAACAAGGTGATGTTGTGTCTGAGCAGCGCTGCTCTACTTTATCATGAGCAGACTGGGTGACACACATGCACACATCTGTGTCCTCTGGTCATTTATCAGCATTCAGGAAATGCAGACGTGAACTAGTCAAAGTCAGACTGAACTGGCTTCCTGCTATAGACGTGTCTAATAACAGATTTAAATTGGACATTCCAGCAAGATGAGGAAAAGACAATGTGACTAGTAACTGACCTCATTTCCATAGTTTCTTGAGTTCTTCTTAATAGACATACTGTACAGGACGCTACCTAATGCACAAACACCTTCAAATGAAATGACTGGAGAAGCAAATCTACTGAATGACTAATAAACAGGATCTAAATAATATATCTCTTAAGAGCGTCACAGTAAAGCACAGTTGGCGCCTCTTGGTGTTACTGCGCTGCACCTGCCTGTCATTCTTGAAGTGACAAAGTGGTAGACTGAAGCCTGCGAGGACATGCACTATTGTGGATTTGCTTGTCAGCACATGCATTCATCATTGAATATTACCGCTAACATTCCAAAATGAGGACTACAGTTGATTATTTTAAACACATGCATGCAGCTTTTAAGGTACTGGCAGCAGTGACCATTGTGAATAGCACAGATAGTAATTTCACCTATTTTACCTCAGCTGCACGAACTGTAATTCACTTAAAGTAAGCTCTTATGTAGCTTGACCTACTCAGATGCAACAAATTATAAACTGGGTCATCTTGGGTGAGTGAATGTCCTTCAAAGACATATTGTCCTGAATAATCACTGCTTTTTCTTCACTTTTCAACTTTCATCACTGGATGAGAATGTCTATATACTTCACTTGATACTATGATCTAAAGTTAAACATTTTTGCATCTACGCAACACTGCTCCCAGGTCAGTAGAACGGAATATCCTAAGCCAGATCTGAAGATGTATGACTGAAGCACTTCCCATCAAGGAGACACCATAAAGTATGTCTATGAAACCATAAAACTATACATTTTAGTTTCTTATTTTGCACCCGTTACACTTCCTAAATTGCTTGCATCACATTTTGCCTTATGTGTCTTATTGTGGATGATGAATTTCATAATGAAAACTCTGGGCTTTGAGCTGCAGTGAGAGTTAGCTCGTCCCCTCGTTGGCAGGAGAGGAGAGAAATGTGTCAGCGCCCCAGAGAGCACACATCTCAGCCTTCAGCTTTCCTTGAGAGACTAATGACTCTCAGGTCTTCCATCTCGATCCTGAAGCGAAACACATTCAACACTTGTGCCTAGTTACTTTAGCTTTTCTTCCTCTGTTCAAACACTAATTTATTCAGATTGTTAGCACATCACACAGAAACTATCACCCATAATTGTTGTCATTATCCATGTATAAGCAGATTTTAAAGTAATTATTCACACTACAAATTGAGCTGGAATGTTTCTGTTGGAATTCCCACAGTGTCATATCACGTGGTCGCCATATGGCATGCTATCCCAAAACGTAAACACTCATTTTAAATGCGGAGATCTTTCAGCGTGCCATTTATATCCGGTAAATCTCTTGGAAGATGTTTACATAACTCCACACCCTGACCAGACGTTTCAAAACAATCACAGTTGCTGTGTTTGAAAGAAGACAGAAAACACACCATGCTTATTGTAGTCTGTTCCTGGCATTTAGTACAGAGAAACAGGCCATTAAATTACAGACTGGTTTGCTTCATGTAGCTGCTTCTAATAAGCTCCACGACTGTAAATTGTACATGAAGACAGAAAGGGGATACTGTGGAGTACTAGATAGCATCATTTAGTAATGTAGGCCAGGGGAATTTGTGCAGGATCTGGTGTCTGTGTCACATTAAAATACACCAGGGAATTTACTATTAGATGGAATGCTGACATGATCAGAGCAGAATGTACTATAGCTCTTTGAAGTTGACAATCTTAGTTCATTTTAGGTGTATTAAAGATTAAGGCTGGTGGTATGTATTTTTCTGTCAGCTAATCTCACAACATGACCAACACCCTATTAATTAACTGCTTAATATCGTGCCTGTCTATGACTCCCAGCGCCAAGCCCACTGGTTTCTGCAGTAGACCTGAAAGAAACACACTATTAAAAGGCTCAGTAATTACCCAGTGGTTTTTGGCAAACATTACTCCCACAGGACTAAAAACTGCATTTGCTGGGGACTATTTTCAGCTGTGGATTAATACATGTGTGCTCTAGTGAGCATTTACAGCAGCAGGATGGCGTATGCAGGACTCAAAATAAAATACGGTGCCCATGTTTGTGGTTGATAAGGTAACATGCTACCCGGTGCAACAGTGTGGCTGGCTAATGTGTTTTTAATACTTTAGATTTGTTAATAGTTGGAAAAAATATAGCATATCACCCAACTGCTTTAACAAATATCTACCCACCACAAGACAAACACAAATCAAATTCATCAAGTAAAGAGAATTGGGAGTTGTAAAGAAACAAGGTGTGAAGTAGAACGTGTGACACTCTTCACCTGTTTTATCATAACCAGAGGATATGTTAGTGTGAGGATGAATGAGGATATGTAAGTGTGCAGTAATTTCAGCACTGTTGACAAATTACAACATTTATGGACTGAGAGTTTTGGAGCGTGCCGATGATTTACACCACATAGTCACACGATGTCCAACATAAATGGATGAGCAGCACAAAACTGATAACATTAATAAACATACTAGAGTTTGATGATGGCTCCATGAAGTCAGTCATTAGTGATTACTGATTAATGATTAATGGTTACACATATTGTGAGTGTGATTTATTGTTAGTACAAAATAATCAAGTATTGATGAAGACTGTCGTGTTTTATATAAATGTAAGATGTCACTTTCTTCTGTCTTGTTTTGGTCCGTTTTTATGTCGAGTCATTTTCAAGGGTCTTTCCTTTGTGGATTTGAGAAACTTAAATTATGTATTACATTACATTATGCACATTTTTTATTTATTCACTGCTTAAATAGTTTAAGTAGATGTTTTATGATACTATATGTGTACTATAGTATCACCCAGTGACAGGTGGGATTGGCTCAGGCACTCCTGTTTCCCTTAAGAAGAAAATTATTTAGGATAATGGATAATGGACCTATGGATGTGCTGTGGTATAACCCAGATGACTTCATCACAGTTATTTTGTCTTTGGAAATCTGACAGGTTACCTGTGATGTGCTTAGAAGTGCTGCAGTGTTTGTGATCAGGAAAGGTCCATTGAAACTGGAGTACACTGAATAATGTAGATAATGGCAAACATAAAGGCTTGTTGTTGTGCTTTCTCACACAACAATTCGGTCAGTTTATTAAGTACACTGAATGTTTTAGATAATTATAGAGTCAACTACGCAGCCTAGTCTCATTCATATTAATAGGATGGACTAAAAAATAGAAACACATCAGCTTGAAGCAATACAATTCTACAGTACCACAAGTGACATCTTCCAGAATTATCATATAACTGAATCTCTAAAACAGTGTGAACATTATCACATTCATAAAGGAGGCTTTATTACAGGACTATTGAATTATGCTGCAATCTTTTTAACTTAATAAACTGGCAACTGGGTGTATTTTAGAACAGTGTAAATTCTGTTCCTGGAGGACACTGGTCCTTCAGTGTATATAGTCTGTGGTTGAAGCTGTTGCTCTCAGGAGACACAAACATGAATCAGAAGGAAAAGGCTGCAATCCCTGCTCATGATGTCATCATAAACACAAGTAATCCTGTCCTGACATGACATGAGAGAGTATATGCTGTACATAGACATAAAGAAGAACAACAACAAAGTGTGTGCTACTTTTTGAAAGAAATAGTGCGACTCAGCTCAGACTGTTTGGAAATGTGTTGCTTTTCCAATACAGGGTCACATATTGTGATTGATAGTTTGATGATCAGGTAATGGAAAACATTCCCAAACAGTCCCAGTGTTTGTATGACATCACAACAACCTCATCTATTTGTGCTTTGCAAAGTAACTCAATACATGAATTTGGCAGGAGACCAGCCGCACAAAGCAAAGGATTTGAAGCTTTGTTTCTAAGTTTATGTTGAAATCTTGAACTCCCACGACTGTGCAGCTGCTTAAATATGCGGATGTGTGTAAGTGGGTGTGAGTAGGTGTGTGTATGTGCTGAAGGCACAGTATGAGTGGGTGAATGCATAGCATGCTGCATATATGAGGGCTTAAGTAATTCAGCCGTGCAATAGTTCAGATGGAGTCAACCAAATAATAAAAAAGTCAGCACCACTGTGTTAGGAGGCAAGCATGCAATGTAAAGTATGATGTAATGCTATCTGGACTGAAGTCTCCCAACCCAGGAACCAAATCTGAGAGAAAGAGTGAGTGGGGAGGAGGAAAGAGGAAACTTGGCGTGCGTTGTAGCAGCTTGAGTACAGCTGGGAGAGGGGTCACGTCCACAGAGAGAGATTGAAACAGGCTATTCTGGGCCTTCCCCCCTGTCCCCTCGCTCACATACAATCATGCATCATCCACGCCCTTCACTATCTCCGCTCATCCATCTCAGTCCGGTACAGCAAGGCCCAGTTGTACAGTGGCCATCAAGACCTTTGAATTCACGGTTTCATGCCTTACACTGACGGATGGGATCTGGGAGGTGGGTGGGAGTTTCACCAAAGAGAGGATTGCAGGAGAAAATGGCTGCATCAGTTGTTGTCCCTTGATTTCTCTAGTGTGCAATTGTGCAGCAGTCAGAGAGCACCCAGGTTGCTGCAGGATGACAGATGAGGGCGTGAACTGCGTGTCATGGTATTAGCATGCTACGTTAACCTACATCACAACTGACTGAACACTGAAGGAAAGTAAAACAGGTGAAGTTGATAACTTTGACATTCTGAACTGCTTCCCTCGAATACTCAGGTCAGATTTTGTTTTCTGTTCCTGTTACAACCTTCACCAAGATGACGTATAACAGCAAGTTTTCTAAAGGTTTAGCTTCTGTTGACTTTTCAGAAAGTGGCACTCTCAGCCATTGTGCAGAGTACATTAGCAGTTTCATTTTACTTGTGTGGGCCAGAACAACCGCCCAATCAAAGCCTTGCCAGCACCCGCTCCCTGAACTCCTCTTCTCACTCATCACGATAATGAGTAGGGGGATGGGCAGAGCAGGTGGTGTCCTATGAACACATCCACAATCCAAAGAGAGAAATAAAGATATATATCACTTGTTTCATTTGTTCCCATGCCAATGAAGTAGCCATAATTCATTCCCTCAAACATAGCTGGTTTTGTGTGTGGAGAACTTCAGGCAGTGCCTTTTTAACATGAGCCCTTTGATCGAGGGAGAAACATGAGTGGAAGAAAAAGTACAAATGTTTGCTAGAACATCCTTCTTTTCCACTCCCCAAATGCTCAGCAATTCTTTGCCACGGTTCAGTCAGTCCAATATATCACACACAACTCCCGACAGAACAGGCCAGATTCGAAGATCTGCACGTCTCTTGCATAATATTTTATTTTCTCTTTTTGAGCCGATACTACACAGGTTATAGGACACATCCCATAATAAAACTACAGATTATGGTGGACATTTTTTGACATCCGACATTTTTTGTTCTGTTTTTTTTATTGTGTGGTTATAGTGGTTGCTTAAGGCGATTAGAAAACTGAATGTGAACCCTATAATTTAAGAACTGTAGTAGTATCTGTAGTAATTCTCAATCCATTCTCTGTGCTACTTATATTTCAGGTCATGTACGCAGTTACATATTTCCCATCTAAAGAGGCAGTAATATTTACAGTAAACCTCTACACAGGGATTATATGCTTGCATCAGTTATCACAGAAAACATCTGGACCTAATAAGCAGCAATACGCTCAGCACCTGTTATTTTCCAGCAGGTTGAAGCCTCCTCTGAGGCATGAAGGACACCACCTAGACTTCTCTACAACTCACACATTTATGTTTGGAGGATAAGATGGTTCAGCTTTGACCTCCATGTGACAGTACAGAGAGCATGCTACACGAGCATCCTTGTCCTGTTGCCATTTTTGAGAAAACCTCTCCAGCACAATTAACGCTCGTACACTACGTATCCTTTGCATCTTAGAAAGGTGTCTTATTTGGATGGGAATAAAATGGCACCCCTGTGCAATGATTTCAGAAACGTGACACTGTTCTTGTTGTGTGCTGACAAGGAGCCATAATAAAGAAAACACTGCAAAGCCTGCTAGCCAAGCAACTTAAATGAAACAGAAATTACCTGCAGATTTGAATGCAGCATCTGACAGCATCTACAGTACATTCATGTTGAGTTCTTTAAGGGCATAAGAATAATGAAAGTGTTTACAATTGGTGTGTGATTAAAACTGAAATTATTCATAGGAAGCCATATGAATAGCAAATATCAGATGCCGTCTTGCACCAAAGCATCACTTCTCCAGCAGCTCAGACAACTCCCCTCATATATATCTAGCCTTTATGCTCATCAAATTTAATTACTGAGTCCTCATTCTTACCTGGGTAGAAGTCTTTGGATTTGGACAGCTTAATGGTGGCACCCGTCTCTTTCTGCAGTTGTACGATGGTCTGGCCGCCCTTGCCAATTATAGAGCCGGCTGCATAGCTGGGGATCAGCACCTTCAGGAAGTACTCACCCTCCTCTGGGGGGGAGACACACAAAGTGAGAAAGGGTCACATCTCGTAACATAGCTCTACGCATATATACCATGCTGGTATTTAGACCCTAATACCATGAACATGTAAAATCTCACAAAAGGAATACACAGCTTTGACTATGGATCAGTCAGTACAGCAGGTCCGCACACCACAGGGTTGGTGGTTGGCTCCTGCTGGCCACATGTCAAAGTATCTTAACAACATTTTCCCTGTGGGCTCAATTAACTATTTCAAAATAAAAGAAAATATATGGAGGAAATGCAATAACATAATCAGGTGTCTGTGTTCCTATGGCGAAAGTAAAGTAGTTCTGTTGCTTTCAGTGTGTTCACATTTTATTGGAGATTGGTGACATGTTCTCTGTCCTGTCCCAGATTTCCTGTGGAGTAAATGATGACCTCCTTTCCAGTTTGCAGAGGTCTAATTTTAACTGTTTTCAAGGAGTTTTATCAACCTCTGACTAAATACAAAGCCAAGTCCAGTGTTACAAATCACGCTTCTCACATGAATAAAAATCTAATATAGAATTAACAGTTCACTGCCTGTGAAGTGTATTCTGTATTTTTGGAAAAAACTAAGTCATAATCAGAGAACTCATTGCAAACACATGAAATCATTATCCATGCAGTTCATGAATGCCAATACAGCGTGATCCTTCATAATTAACAGACGTGAGGAAAACATATGGGAACCAATCCCATAGATTTGCTCAGAGGGTATACTGCCAAGATGGTCTAAATCTCCTCCATTTTGGAAGGGGCTTTTGTGGCTTACAGTGGCTTGTGAGCAGTCAGTGATTGACAGCACGTCAGTTTGATGAATCTGCAGCCAAGTGTGCCGCTCACTTTCAGTTAGCAAAGTTCTTTTCCCTACAATGCTAATTAAGAATTAATCAGAGGCAAAGTGGGTGAAGTATCTGTCCAAGAAAACCCTGATCACATTGAGTGCACTAATCTAGTGAAGCAATCAACCACATATTGAGCTTGGACCTGAATATAATCAAAGAACCTGCCAACAAGACGTCAAATATATCATATTTATAGAGGTGGAGCAGCTATGACTCTCCCAAAATAGAAAATATTACATCTGTGACATTACGGTGAACATTCGGTACAGGTGCATACTTCTTATACTGAAGCATCGCCTCTGCGTGCTGATTTCGATGCAATGACGTCATGTTCAATTCTTTTCAGCTGCCTCAAGGGTGACGTCACTGGAGCGGGCACAGATGTAAAAAGGCACTGTCCATCTCCGTATGTTGAGATTTCTAATGCGTTTCCAAGTGTACTATGATGCGTTTTCGACTGCGGATGCCGAAGCCAGAGAGCCTGTCTCCGTGTCGCTGCATCCTATGTTTTGTGGAGGGTATCGAATATAGGGGCATGACTGGCATGACGGGGAGGAAAGACAGGAGCATGGAGATGGTGCCTTTGCACTGAGACCAACCTGTTGCCTCAGTAATGCACTCATTATATTCAGATGTGAACGAACATGGCACTGTGACATTAAGGAATTTCACAGCCAACACGTTAGCTCTTCTCCTTATTGCATTAATATGCCCCTCATGTTCCATTCAGACACAGGCTTGTTTTCACCCACAACCAATGCCTCTGACAAATGTACAGACAATGACATGATTGTTAATGGAATTTCACTTTTGAGCATTCTAAATACCAGAACACATTATACCCACATTTACGTAAAGCGCACAATTTACTCCTAGTAAATATGTCAGCTGCTGGTCAATGTGTCATTTTGCTGACAGCATCCTGACAAAAGATATAGGTGGCAAACCTTTACATAGACATCACATCACATAACCAGCTCCAGTTGTTCTTTGGATTTTTGTGCTGTAGTGCAGTCAGCTCTCTGCTTTTCTCACAACGAACAACAATAAAATGACCTTGGTGAAAAAATAAAGACCATGCTTGACTGACACAGTTGCCACAAAGCTCCAATCATTAGATATCTGATAACGTGGCCACGCAAAAAATTCATTTGCATGATGCTGATTGTAGGATCCAAACATCCAAAGACCTGTTGTTGACAGACAAGCCCAAAGCCACTGCGTAACTTTGTGTTCATCTTCAACCAGCGTAAACCCAGCAGGGCAGGAAGCCACTAAGATTCCCTCCATTGCCCTCACAGCCACGTTTGCTGTCACTACTCAATAATTAATTCTGTCCTAGTGTCTGAGATCACAGTAACAGGTTTTAATGGCGTCATGTGGTAGAGTAAACATGGCAATCTGTTGCTGCAATCCGCCAGGGAACGGGAGCAGTGGGGCATATTGGGAAGCTGAGCCAGTGGGGTGTTAGTTCAAACCCCTGCTTCCAATACTGGAAGGATGGCTTGGAGGAGAGACACGGATGCTGAGCCAAATGTGTTTAGTTAAGTCACTCAAGGGGGGTGGGTCAGAAGGAAATGCCTTGTGACCGTCCTCCCTCCTTCTCACTAACCCTCCAAGTACCCATTCTGCATTTCAATGGACTAACCTGCTACTGACAGGCAGCAAGGACACTGGAACAAAAATGAGCGATAACAGACAAATGAGCTTAAGCCTGTGTGAAATTGTACTTAGTCTAACATGATGGATAAATTCAACAAGTCAAACAAAAAGAGTTTGAGGCTTACCCATTCTGAGATCTGCTGCTTCTCAAGTCCTCTGTCAGATCGCCATCAATGCCGGGGCACAATCTCTAAAGGGGATCTTAACATTAGCCTAGGCATAGGTGCAATGGTAGTGTTGAGGAATGCGGCCACTCGACCTTTTTCACCGAGGTTTAATTCATCAGTGGGTGCAGAAAAAGAGATTTCACCGCAGCATCCGAGCCATGCCTGCAGCTGGCCAGAGCCTCAATTGTCTGAGAAAATGCTAATGCAGGCTCTCAGTGTTTTCAGTGAAAGACGGCACGCATTGTTCAAGCCTGCATTGGTTTGAAGGGGGGGGTCTTCCCTGCCGCATCACCCTTTTCACTGCTCTCATCCATATTCATCGAGTAGCCTGTCCGTCTGCAGCAGCACGCAGGACTGACACCTCGCTCGGCCAATGGGTGGCCTCCTGCCTCCAGCACGTCACGTCCCCCGCCTCTCCATGCCGGTCCCAAAAAACTGAATTTTCTCTCCTACTCCGCCTCTTTTGACGCAGCACTATAAAGTACGGCAGTCCATTCACTCACTTTTTTTAGTGGAAAGTGACAAAGGTGAAGTGGCTCAAGGAACGGGTTTCAGCGGTGAATGGGAAATCATGTAGAGTGACCTTCAACAGTGTCTGAAGAGGTGTATGGATAACATAAGCAGATGATGAAGGAGGTGGAGGAGGAGTGATCTGAGACAGCGCGCCTTACGCCACCCACCCTCCTTTCCTCCTTTCCCCCACCCCCAATCCCTTAGACGGCCATGTTTGAGAGGGCGGAGGGGCTCATCAACCATTGCAAATGGCAGTGCCGCAGAATGGTGGAGGGGGGTGATGAAGCCAATCACTACGCCTATAAATCTTACACCGAGAGGTATCTTAAGTGACTGAATGCGTGTAAAAACTGCTACGCGTGTGTGACAGTGTCTGTGCGTGGACACGGGGGGTCCATCTTCATTTAATGGTTCTTCTCAAAGAAACTGTAACAAAAAGGAACTCCTCTTTATTCCTGGCTGCTGATTACTTTCATCTACAAATAAAACCCCAACACGATGGCTCATTTAGTTTTGGAATGAATGCCTTCCAGAAAATTCTACCAGTCTCATTTACTGAGAGATGCTTCAGTATATAGACACAGCCTCCCTGTAGACTCCACTCCCTCTTACGGTCCATCTATCTCTCCTTTCCTCTCCGCTTTGCTCTGTCTTCATTTCTATCGCTCCCTCTCAGTCTCTCTTTTGCTGCCACCTGGCAAATTCACAGTCCGCTCACGTCACATCACTCTGCAAGGGCACCTGTGTCCTTCCCACCAAAAATAAAATAATAATAATAAAAAACAGCTCACATTCCTGTGCCAACCTTTCCATTAGCAACATTACGAGATCATACCTAATCCCTCAGCCGCATAACCTTTTGGAAGGCACATGCTTGCCAGCAACATGGGCTCACAGTGTGGGTAATTAGAAAGAGAAATAAATGAAAGACGTTCATTCTGAAGAGAGAGGGCAATGCTGATAAAAGAAGAGTAATTTCCCCCCATTCAGTGTCCACAGCTCTTAATACACAATGAGTGGCTCGGCTTTGAAAGAGCACAAGCTTTCTTCTCTTTGTTGTAACTGCCAGTCATGTTAATGATCAGTTCAGTAGGAATAACGTGATCAATATCAGCTGTAGTCAAAGGGCTAGTGATTACAGGGGGCCAAGGATTATCAGCCTGTCTACCCCTACTACCAAACAAGCTGTGGGTCTGCCATGCTACACTTAATGCATGTAAATCACACGAAATGGGACGTGATGCTAAAGCACATTACATAAAACACAAGGTGTAAAGATATATGAAACAACTGTTGTGTGTTGCAGATGATCTGTACGTGCATTTCATGTGAGCATATACATATATACAGGGAGTCTCCATTCTTGAATTCAGCCTGTAATACTATGGTCCAAATTAGCCTCAAAGATCTAGCCTTTTAGATACTTTACAGGATGACCAGTAGATTTCACCTCTGTTAACTTGCTTGATTGAAATATCAATCATTATCTATTATTATTATGTACTTATAGTAATTTTAGAAAGTAATATAGGGCCTTATATTATACTGGTGAATGTTGTGGACTCCAAATGATATCATGAAGTTTTACCACATTTTTGCTGTAGTTATATAAATGGCAATACGATATGACGACAGACTAGTATAGTACAGAAATGCCCATGTTAAAGCATGGCAATATGCAGGTACTGTATAATGACAATATGACGAATCACAGATGACACTGTATATACTGCATGTACTGTATTTGGCTCAATTGTTCAGGACAGGTTATACATATCAGTAAATTGTGCATGTAAGAAATTCACATTTCAGTAGTTACATAAAGTGGTTCTGCAGCCAGAGATTTTAAAACCAGTTTCTAAGTCCCATTTAGTATTTCTTACCACTACTTCACTGAGATTCTGTAGGGAAATACAGCAGCAGCTGTGTTCCTCTTTGACACTTTGACACTGCCAAAGCACACTCCAAGTTTCTCAATACAAATTAGTAATGTGCATGGTAAAAAAAACAAGGCCCTAGTAGTTATTCTTTAGTTCATCATTCTGTGGTATTGTGGTGGTAATACATAGGGAAAAAGGTGGACAATGTGAAATTTATCTTGCACATGTCCACCTTTTTCCTTAAAAAAGTCATAAAACACAAACAAATATTAACGCTTGCAAATAGGATTTTCTCACTGATTAATAGATGTGATCGTTTAAGATGCAACCAGGAACATTTTTGACTTTTCATTGCCATAATGATAACTTTGCAGCTCTTTTTTAAACATAGAAGTCAGACCAAGATGCCTTAAAAAGGGGTGGAGTTGCTCTGGGAAAATGATACACAATACTATTATATAACTGACAGCAGTAAAATGTTCGAAGTGTCAGGAAATCGTAGATGTCATTTCACAGCATCTAGCCATTCGTACCACCTTCATAACTGATGGGAAGATCACAGCGAAGCCTTTGCTACATCTGAACAGTTCTCCTAGAAGCGGGGACACCATGTGACTCCCGTGTTCTACAGAGGTTTTAGTGGTGCTAATGGAGGACATATTAAGGGGCTGAATCTGCTCTAAAATGCCGTCTGGTGGGACAAGGGTCCTTGTGTGTCTTGCTGAAATAACAACTCTGAGGTGGAGCAAAAACTGATGCTGTTTGAAATGGAATTTAATACTGTTATCATCAAATGACAGGCACAAAGACCGACACATCTCAGTACCATATGGTGAAGAAGATGCTTAATCTCTGTAGGCATCTAATTAACATTAAATTCTTAAATAAATGGTCCCTACGAGATGTGCAGACCATAACGATCACAAGCCGAAATAAGACGTACAGTAGCTGGCAAACTGAATCAGCCATCATCCTCCCTGCAGCACCTAGATGGTGACTAATAAAGCAAGTGTGCACGCACACCTTCTTGTTCACTGAAATAAGCCATGATCAATTTGCTAAAATGGCACTGCAGCATTTCTGTTTCTGTACCAACCACCACCCTGCTCTCCCCGAGCATCTTTTTAATTAATATTGTAGTATTTCGCAACTGTAAATTTACCGACACACAGTGTGCTGAAAGTGAAGACTTTCTGAAAGCTGGAATGGTAAAAATGACTGAAATACCAAACAGATGCTGGGATTTGGCTCAACCGACAACCTAGAAATAACTCGAGTTTGACAGAAATCTGGACTGCAGGTAGCGATGAGTGTGTGGTTCACCAGCTGTGCGGGCTTGTATGATTTTCACCTGTTGCTGTTCCTGCTCAGCTCACCTCAAAATGTGTACTTCAAATGCAATTTGCCAACTCTAAATCTCACCAACGTATCTCAGGTCAGTGACATTAAATCTACAAAGTCCATCACACATCTCCAATGAACACGTGTCCATTTGTTGTCAGGGATCACAAATCATTCCTTCCTCCTGTCCACGTTGTATGGAGGGTTATTAGCACATCACAGTATTATAAAGCAGTGGGACGTGTATTTGTATTGGTTTGTGGATGCAAGTCATTCAGGACGCAGGAATCTCAGAACCCCATGCAGCAAGATGTCTGACTTCACCACTGACTGACAGGATATTAACACTTTACATGTCAGGGCCTCTTTGCATAGTGTTGCTCAGGAAAAGGCATTTTTATTTTTGGCTTCTGCACATGAAAACATCAGGGAATCCCTGTGACAGAGGACAACCACCTTTAAAATCACCTAGAAAATAAGGCATGTTGTGAGTCTTTTCTGCTTCTTAAAATACTTGAGCATACCTCCAGATGTGGAGCAGGGAGGTGACTGGGTTCGGATTCAAAGTTGACCTGAGCTGAGGAGACCTCTCACTCAAGTCTGGCTGCCTGCTCTCCCTGGTGGCATATGCAGCGTATGAAGTAACAGCCATAAACACAGTCAGTGTTTCTGAGTGCCAAGTGCACAGGTGCTGCACGTTATAGAGCCTAATGTGCGGCCCAAATCTGCTTCCATGCTGCATGTGGCTTCTTTGCATACGGCAGACTGAAGGCAATGTTACACTTTCACTAGTTAATGCAAATGCTTGTGTAACATATTTGATTGCATGGAGAAGAATCGGTGGATGAGCTGCTCTTGTTGTGTGTTTTACCTCCAGTGTTGGTGCGCTTGGTACAGCCGGCCTCCTCCACCGGAGTTTCCAGCGGTCGTTTGCGGGAGTCCGGGTTATCAGCCTCCATATGGGGCTGCTGCAGGCTGTGGAGGTTAGGATTTGAGTATATCCCGTTATGGTCCATGGCTGCTCCGCCACCACCGGCCATCATCATCCTTTGCCCCTCGGAGATGTAGATAAAACTGCGCTATTCCCCCTCACGCACAGCGCCCTCACCACCACATAGCCTGATAACGCGCACCGCGATATGAACGACAAGTTTTTGGGGGCTCGAAACGGTCTCAAAAGGATCAAAATGTCAGACAACAGCGGGATCGGGGGTGGTGGTGGAGGGGGTCTCCTCTTTCTGCCGCCGCGTCGCTCACAGAGCTAAATATAAAATCCAATTGAGTGAAATGCGCTCATTTAACGCGTCGCTCCAGCAGCATGCTCTTTGTTGACGCGCAAAACCAACCCCGCGCCTTCACATAAAGCCGCACAACAGTCTGAGAACAGATCAGCCATTAAAACAAGTGCAACAGCTTCGCGGGGGGGGACGCTGAGGGAAAAGGGGCTATCTCAAGTCATCTTCACGCCACTTCTCTGTGGAGCCCTCTGAGATAAGTGCAGCTGTTGTTATTGTTGCCTTTGTAACGAAAGAAGGGAGAAATCTAGTTTGAGAGGACTACAGTGCCACTGACCGGCCAAAAGACGAGGCCAGCACAGCAGAGATCCATCCGGTGCGAGGCGACTACAACATGGATAAAAGCCACAGCTCTGTCTCTTCACTTCACTGAGCTGCTGAGCTCATGAGACACTTTCTAAACACTTCACTAGACCTAGATGTGTTCAGTTCCTCTTCTATGTCTTT
>OMLM01002667.1:101176-146721 GCA_900302695.1 Helostoma temminkii
CATACATAAATTTATCAAAATAAAAAAAGGAAAGGATCAAATCTGAATTTTCAGCTTTTGATCCCACACACAGCTTCAGTCAGTCTCTGAACTAACCTCCTTGTACAGGTGGATCCTCTGGTCGTGGCCACTGAGCAGGAACACCGTCTCACTGCCTCCACCGTCACACTGCACTCTGACAGAGAGAAAAGATGTTGTGTTATCCAGAGACATGTGATCAGGAATAGAATCAGTCAGATTCTTACAAGTTATACCACAACATCAGAGAGGGAGCAGAGAAATATGTCAAACATTAGGTAATAATAACAGTAGCAAATCCAGAGAGATAGAATTACATTAATTCAACACAAAGATATTTGAGAAGGCATGAACCTGAACTTAGTTGAGTGTCATGTTTGATTGCATGTTACGAAAATGGCTAAGTCAATAGTCAAGAAGTACAGCGATTATTGCCTTTCACAATCAAGAATAAGAATACAAAAAAATTGCAAAAGCACTGAATGTCCCAAGAGACACCACAGTTCAAGGAACAGTAGCTACGCTACCTGGATGTGGCAGAAAAAGGAAACTATCAAAGGCTGCAACTTGGTTTCTGAGGAGGTACATGAAGAAAAGCCCTGAGTGACTGCAAAGGACCTGCAGCAAGGACCTGCAACAGGCACTGAGGTTTCCTAAACACTTACATTCCAGGAATGGAAGTGTTCAACCACAACTGAACCAAAAGCACAAGAAAAGTCAGGTTCAATATGCTCAAAATGCTCATATAAATTAGCTGCAGAAGTTTTGGGATTCTGTTCTGAGGATTTTGGGGGAACTTTTTGGGCCTATGGATGAGCGGTATGTCTGGAGGAAGACAAATGAATCATATGCTAAAAAGAACATCCTGTGATCAGTGAAGCATTGTGGTTGGGACATCAGAGCATCAGGACATTCTAGGCAAAAATGTCATGTTATCTGTGAGGAAGCTGAAGCTTGGGCATCACCAACTTTCAAACAGGACAGTGATCCCAAGCAAACCTCAAGGTATACCAAGCCTATATACCAAGCCAGTTACAGAAGAGGTCCTGGAAGATTCACCTGAGTCACCTGAGTGACCTTCACCTCTGGGATTCAAAGAATTACTAAACTGGAGGCCACTGCCCATCAGGAATGGGCTAAGATTCCTCAGGAATGCTAACAGAAGTTGGTGTCTGGCTATGGATCACATTTGCAGAAGGCCATAACAGCAAACTGAACTACTGAAGTATTTTAGATGCTTGTCAGGAAGGGGTTTCAAGAATTTTGAGACCGCAACATTCATTAAAGGTTTCATTTTTTGTTGAATATGACTTTTACTTAATTACTGACACTACTTCAAACTATGTAGATGCTAGATATCTGCATTTTGTCCATCCTGGGATCCTGTAGGAACTGTAACTCTATTTTACTTACTCTGTGTGGTACAGCTGGAATGGAGTGAACTGCAGCTCCAGATTTAGACAGCTTTCTGTTGAGAAAGACTAACATTAGCATATGAAATATCTGTTCACGTGAGGCCTGTATGCGTCTAGACACAGTTTCACTCACGCGCAATAGACTCCAGGTTGAACTCCGAGCCGGGCTCATAGTCACAGTAGATATTGAGGAACGGAGTGGCTTTGTCACCAGAGTCCTGTAGGTGATCAGTCACAAGAAGTAATGTTTCTGTCACTATAGAAAGTGTTTACAAACTGTACATGGGCTATGACCCGTGAGTTTTAATATGAACATACCTTTATAAAGGTGATGCCCACCACCAGTCCTCTATTGGGAGGAGACTTGTTGAAGGCATCAATTGACACAATCTCTGCATCAACTACAAAAGGATAGAAGTATTAACAAACACACAAACAAACAAGCTCTATTATCAGGTTTTATGATTTAAATTTTCTGTTTTCTGTTTCTCAGGTTGCTTTAAATTGAAACAGTCTACTATGAGATACAAAAACAGAAGAAAACAGGAGATTAATATCACCAGTTGTTCCTTTGCAGTGCAGAATGAAGTATGTGTAAGATGTGTTGACACTCGAAGCTGTTTTCACATGACCAAAACATGAACGTAGCATTTTGCTATTACTGTGTATATACTGCTGTATACTGGTGTTTACCTGGTATGTAGGTGAACTGAACCTCTTTGGCTACAGGTCGGACTTTCTGCTGCAGCTCCTGGTACCTGAAACACACCACCTTCCCTTTAAGAGTGGCCGCTAACAGCTCCTGCTCCCCGGCCTGACACAGCCCGTAAATGTTGCTCTGTGACGGGAAGCGGCTGAAACTGTCCTCCACAAAGGGATACAGCTCTCTGGGCATCTTGTATGAAGAAGCTGAACTCGCTACTTTTATGAGAAATGTCAACAATATACACCTGGCATGGTTTTACAGTGGCTGATATGTCCTGTAGAGCTGTGGACGCTACCACCAAGCTAGCGCTGATGACAAAATACACTTTACTTCAAAATACAAATAAACACTCCCGACAAACGCTCCGTGTATTGTAACGGTTGACTCAGTTAAGATATTATTTTGAAGTCTGACGATTTTAACAACACTGAGAGCAAAACATCCGCGTATGAGAGAAGATGCGTTCACGTTCTCGCATATATTGAAGTCACTGCTCGTAAATAATCATCTCAGGAAAGAAATATTAATTTTTGTTTTGTTTTATTTTTTAGGACAAGTCTAATCACATCTTCATGCGACAGACTGAATCACCCTTTCGAGTTAAAAAGAATCACATTTCCTGACATTAAAGGATTTTTGACTTGTGACTGAAGATTTACGGAAGCATCGGGAGTTCCTGAACGCAGCAGCGGCTTTTCTACTTCTTGCTGTAAATTGACAACAGACTCAAAGCACCGAGTGCACACTTCTGCCATCTGGCGGATGTTTGTAACTTTTATCATCAATAACTTTTTGCTAATTACACATTTTGGTTTCTGTCTGCTCGCATATTCTCTTCTTTGATGCATTTTAATTATACACATTATTGACTCTTTATAATAGTTCTATTCATATATAATGTTTAAAATAATTACAGACTACACTACACAAGATCCAAGAGTCAGAGATAGTACAATTTACAAAACTGTATGTAATAAATTTATGTCTCTGAGTGAATAAAACACATCATTATGTGTTAGAGTCATTATAAATTCATCATCATCATCATCCCATAGACATGTTAATATGTGGCATTTTGTCCACCAGATGTCAGTGAAAACTCACTTGTCATAGTGTCAGAGGACAACAGCACGAGGACATGCAGACTGTCCCAGCTATAGGTTGATAATTTTATACAGATGAAAAGTACATTTATATGTCCAGTCCACTTATATGTCAGTTTTCAGAATACTGCCAAGCTTGAGGTGAGCGTCAAACACATCAGTATTTACACACTCACTTATCATACATGAGTTTCTGTAGTGGTCACTGGCTCTGAAACCCTTGCATACACCCTTGTATACCTGTAAGACTGGAGTAGATGCACATTGTAGGGTTTGTTTTCTGTTTATGCTCTGTGAAGATTGTTGTATAACTAATCTGTAATTCCAAATAGTTTATAAATAGTTTCCAATAGCTGACATCTCAGTAGGTGCTTTACAGTGAAGGCAGAACAGTCACTGTTATAAAGTCCTTTTTAAATCTGAGGCAGTAGAAACTTGTGGAGTTGTGAAGGTATGGGAGACACGGCTCAGTTATATCATTGCCAGCAGATAAAAAACGTTTCTGCTGTAACTTCAACCATCAGGTTTTAGAAAAAAAATTTAAATCCAAGAAAATAAAGGAAGAAAAAAGTGTAATAATCATCAAACATCTTGTGAGGCACAGCAGCAGCAGCATCGTTTCCATTTTCAAACTTCATCACCCATTAACTCATGTTGATGTCTGACCATTGCACAACATGTGTCACTGTGTCTGGTGTGAGCTCGGGTGAAACAGACGGAGGTGAGGTCCTAAAAGCTGCTGCTCCATATTGTGACAGTTCAGAGGTGGCAGAGTGCTACACCCCCACTTCTCCTAATACCACCTGCTAATCCATCTGCAGGATTAATGTCCACTGTAATCACTCATCCTCCACACTGACACACCTCACCTCACACTGCAACTCCTGACTCAATACACACACACACACACACACACACACACACACACACACACACACACACACACACACACACACACACACACACTTTCCATCCTTTGGGGGCACACTTGTTGACATAAGACATTCCCTAGCTCCTTACCCTAACCATCACAACCAACTACCTAACCCTAAAATTATTCTAACATCAACCACAACCTAATTCTAAACACAACCAGAGAAAATAGTCTTCACCCCCAAAATGCTCTTTGAAGAGATGAGGGTCAGCTAAAATGTCCTTATTCTGTCAGGGGAAATACATTTTATTTGGTCCTCACTATGGAGCAAATACTAGAACACACATGTCCACTCATGCAAAGTGACACACACACACACACACACAGTATGACTATGCCATGCACAATCATTTTATTGTTGATTGTCATTTCATATGCATTGCATTGCTGTCAGTAGAAAACATAAATGGATAGAATATGTGGTAATAATACCATAAACATTTGGAACAATAAAGCAGCTAGAAAGCAGCAAAAATACAAACTGTAATAATGACTGCAATTGTTCCAGTACTGTCCCAAACTATAACTATACTCTTTCAGTTACTTTATACAGTATTTCTACTCCACAAGCTGTTTCAGATTAATATTTCAAATAGTTCAGGGTGTGTAATGTATAATTTTTAAATTGTTGTACTGGCATTTTTATTGAAATAAATTATCTGAATTCCTTTTCCACAAGTGAAGTTTGCTGTTCTAAGATCAATATTATTCCATAAAACTACAGGAAGTACCCTTATTAAACCATGTGTGGGAAACAGGAGAAACACACACTAGCAGTCAAAAGTTTAAGAGACTGACCTTCATTTACTAAAGTAATGATAGACTTACTTTTCTCTTTACTTGAGTGTTTCTTGCCATGATATGGATTGAAAACTATTCCAGGTGATTACTGATTAGACAATGCCATGTGTGCCAAATGTATGTATAATAATGTAGCTTGGGGAATCTAAAATACAACAGAATAATAAAATATAATACATATTCTTGATTATTTAACATTTTTGTTGACTACATTTCTGTTGACTACATAATTATATATTTTTGTCATCATTTCAGTGTCTTCGGTATTAAAGTACAATGTTGAAAAAAATGAAAATAAAGAAAACATACTGAAGGAGAAGGTGTGTTAGAATAATGTAAGTTATTAAAAAAATAATAACAATATATAAAACAATAAATAAAATGTGTTTTTATATTAAAATGGGGACAAGAGATGCTAAGCATATTATATCTGAACTATAACCAAAGTGTAAAAACAATAACTGTCTGATTAATTCTTGGCTTGGAGCAGTGACATCCACATCATCATCTTTCTTATCATTTTTCATTCATTAATTCTTCCATCATTCGTTCAGTCTTTGGACACTGTTGTTAACTGATACAACCAACATGACATCACAAGTATTTATCAGTACTGATCAGGTCTTTTTTTCAACACTGTGTTTGAATTACAATTCTGTCTGGAGCCTTTTTTAAGTCATAACCAAAACCTTAACACATGTTCAGCTGCACCTTCCTCTCTCACAGCGTCAGATTCACTGACACAGGACATGTTACACCAGTGGGCCGGAGCGGACTCTACAGTGACTCAGCAAACTCAACATCTGAACATGGAAGCACAGGACATGAAGTTTATCATGAAACCACAATATATTATAATATAATATACACACTGATTATGATTGTTGGTGCAATAGATTTTTGTGTGTGTGCATGTGTGTCAAGTGTGACAATGTGGAGCTCCAACTGGTGTGTCCAAACTGGGCAGGAAGGGGGGCTGATGGGATGGTTAGTGGCGGTCTGTGCTAAGCTGCTGGTGGCACCTGGTTTGCAAAGAGAAGATTATTACAGTGTGTGTGTGTGTGTGTGTGTGTGTGTGTGTGTGTGAGTGAGTGAGTGATTGGGGCTGACAGCAGCCGCTGTATTGCTGGCTGGCCTGCAGATTTAGCCGACCTGTTTTAGACACTCTAATCTGGATTAACTGCAGCAGTGTGTCAGTGGGGACGAGGACCAGAGCCTCCCCCACCTTCTGCCCCCTCACCTGCTTCTCCTGCAACCCTCTCATGTCCCCTCCCTCTGTGTACCTGTTGTTCTCTTTCTTTACTTTCAATCTTTCAGAGTTTTCAAGTTGCAACATTATGTTAAACACAAAGTCTGTCTGGTCTTAAAATAAAAGCACTTGCTTGCATCACTCTGAATGTGTCCCTATATGAGTCCAGCTTTAGGGGGGAGGGCAGTTGGGCAGGGATTATACCAGCTCAGGCCTCTTCCCTACTTCCCCATTTGCTGCTGCAGCTTTAGGACGATCTGTTCCACTAGCATCGTCATTAAGATTTATTGGATATCATCTTTTTTTTTATTAGATAAAGGACAAAAAACAACGTCTCATCTAAATATTACTCCATTACTTCAATCTAACAAAACGATCCAGTAAAAATAAAAAGCAGCTTTTAAATAAACTCGACAACAAGATGCAAAATGTGAAGAAAATTTGTTTGGAATCAGGTGAAAACTGTCAGAAAAGTAAAGCTGTCTGATCCAATTTGTGAAGCAACATCATATAAAACCATTAAGTGCATAACAATTCACTTAATAGCTTCCTGAGCAAAGTTAATAAAATACTAGCAACAGTGACCAGGAAAACAAAGTGTCACAGCAGGAATCCTGTGTTGTCCACATGTAAAAGTGATGTTTCCATTCCGGCCCGCAGGTTTCTGTAGATGCAGATGATATCTCCTTACTCACAAGCCTCTGCTAGGTTGCTCTCTCTTCCTCCTTCCACTTTAGACTCTTCCTGTCACCACATTCTCTATCTTCTGTTGTTCTCTCATCTTTCGTTTGTCTCCACTTACACACCGGCTCCTTCATTTCCCTCATGGTGTGGCTACACTTCCCCGCAGCTCCCTGTCCAGCAGCTCCACCACTGAACGGATTGCTCTGACTTTCCTCCCTTTATCTGGAGATAAGATACTTACTTTTCAGATAAAGCATATTATGATAAATCAAATGAGCTTTGTCGCTTTTGTGCCTGTGTGTGTGCGTGTGTGTGTATGTGTCTCTGTGTATGCAGCTGTTTTGGAGATAAATGTAATCTGTCAATTATGTGTGAATGGCTGAACCGCAGCAGATGTGCAGCAGGTTAATTCACCATCACGAGGAAAAAAACAGGGAACGCAAACGAGGATCTGAAGAACAACGTGGGAACAGAAGACTCGGAAATTCCGATTTCTGAAGTAGAAATTATGTTATTTTTATCCTCTACACTCACACATCTATATAAATATTTACATTATTTATATATTTTTTTTAACTTGGATCTCTGTATTCATTCAGCTGAGTTAAAGAAAATCAAAATGGAATTTTGTGACTAAGACTAAACTTTATGTAAATAAAGTTTGTCTTATTATGTAGCCTGTGCATGTGTGTGTGTGTGTGTGTGTGTGTGTGTGTGTGTGTGTGTGTGCGCGCGCGTATGGTGGGAGGGGTTTGCTCAAGCCACTTGCTCCCTCTAATTAGCAGCGTGTGCCGGTAAAGAAACTCAGTGGTGGAGCCACCTCACCGAGGCGCAGAGGCATCCAGGGAGGAGCACTTCACCTGCGTTATGACTTAACTGTGTGAAATCCGACTTGGAGACTCAGTTAGCATGATCATTGCGCTGTAACATGTTCTGCTTCTACACACAGTAAAAGCTGAATTGTTAAAAAGGAAGAAAAGAGAAACACGTCTCTCTGGTGAACTGCTGCGCGTCGCCCTTCTCTCCGCAGCAGGTTGGATCCGACGCACTGACTTGTTGCCCCAGCTGAGCTCTGAGGGGCCCTCGGCTGTTGTGTTGCGTGTCCGACCTACAAGTCAGCGACAGGACTTAAAAGGCTGCTGTAAGGATGATGTCCTACATAAAGCAACCTCATTACACCATGAACGGGTTAAATTTGCCTGCTCCCGGAATGGATGTGCTTCACACAACCGTCGCTTATCCGTGTAAGTACAAACTTTTACGAATATAAATATATTTTATTTTTTGAATATATATGTATTTGCGTCCTCCCGTTCTTATACTAGATGAGTATTTCCACCCTCGTCGTGCGTAAAAACGCACAGGCTAATGCGTAACGCTGTAACCAAACGAACGGTTGTTTCATAAGAGCTCATACTGAAATAAACGGTTGGATAACAGTGATGAGATGGTCAAATGTGGATTATTACATAATTAAGACCAGAGGAAACGAAAAATATATAATATTTCATGATAAGATTCATGGTGACAAATTCCTACGTTACTCCGCTGGATGTAATAAGCAGGTATATTCAGGTTATTTTGATACAGAAATGCAATAATAATAATCTCAGTGACAAAAATTATTTTCTTCTTAATTTTGTTTCACACTTTCCCCTCAAAGTTTCTGTAATGTTCTAGATTTACTGTAAAGACACTGAGCGACATGCCGAACTCCTGTCTAAAAGTTTTATTGTACTTGTACTGACACAAATACACCTGAGGTTGTGCAGCAGGTCGTGTGACATGGATTATACAAATAATATTTCAATTAATAAAAACTCCAAAGCCTGTAGAGAGCAGGTGACAATTATGATCATATAATATAATCAGCACTACTTGTGTCTATATTGGCCACATGGATCAAAATCAGTCTATATGTTTATCTGAACACATAAACTGGAAAACAGCAAACCTACCAAAATAAATCCCGATTAATGCTCATAATTCATGCATTTCTCTGTGCTGCTGCCAGCAAAATAATCCTGCCTTTATGTCTCTTGGATTTACAGCCACACCCCGGAAGCAGCGCAGGGAGCGCACCACCTTCACTCGGACCCAGCTGGACATCCTGGAGGCGCTGTTCTCCAAGACCCGCTACCCAGACATCTTCATGAGGGAGGAGGTGGCCCTCAAGATCAACCTGCCCGAGTCGCGGGTTCAGGTACTGGAGAAGTAGTTTGCTGCCATGGTGGAGGCCATGTAGTTCATGGGTGACATGCAGTGAGACTCTTAGAAAATAAAGTACATGATTGTACCTTTGTCACTTTTGTCAGTAACAGTTTGTCACTGAGGCTGCACCCCAAAGACACTTATTTGTACCCTTTACACTGGGTACATACAGTTTTTGTACCCTTTTGTCCAAATCCACTTTAGGGTGCACACTATTGTAGATTGTACCATGGGGGCAGAAGCTGATCCTTTCTGTACCCATTTACACATTTCAGTGTCTGGCAGTAGTTGTTGGAGCTTACATGTTCGGTTTTATTCTTTGTGTCTCCAGGTTTGGTTTAAAAACCGTCGTGCCAAGTGCCGTCAGCAGCAGCAGCAGAGCAGTGGCCAGTCCAAGCCCCGTCCTCCCAAGAAGAAGGCCTCCCCAGTGCAGGAGCCCAGCGCCCCTGACCCTGTTCCTAACCCATCTAGCTCGTACAGCCCCTCTCCTGCTCAGTCAGGGCCCACCCTGGCACAAAGCTCCAGCGCTGGAAACACTGCTGTGTCCATCTGGAGCCCGGCCATCTCGCCTCTGCCGGACCCCTTGGCCTCCTCCTCTGCCCCCTGCATGCAGCGGCCCTCACCTTACCCTATGAGCTACGGCCAGCCATCGGCGTACACCCAGGGCTATGCCAGCACCACCTCCTACTTCACCGGCCTGGACTGCAGTGCCTACCTGTCCCCCATGCACTCCCAGCTGTCGGGCACTGGGGGCGCTCTTAGCCCCATCACTGTGCCCTCGATGGGGGGCTCTCTAAGCCAGTCCCCAGCTTCGCTGTCCTCACAGGGCTACAGCACTGCCTCCTCTCTGGGCTTCACCTCTGTTGACTGCCTGGACTACAAGGACCAGCAGGCCTGGAAACTGGGCTTCACCACAATGGACTGCCTGGACCACAAAGACCAAAACTCCTGGAAGTTCCAGGTCCTCTAGAGAGCAAGAAACGGTGGTGTTCATGCGTGTCGACCTTTTGTGTGTCAGTGAGTCCAGTGTGAGATAGTGTGAAGCAGTTCTGCCAGATGACTCATTTAAGTCATCACTGGTTTTCAGATGTTTGTAAGATTTTCTAAGACTTTAGAGAGAGAGAGAGAGAGAGAGAGAGACTGTCATCAACGCTGCCTGACGACAAATCACGTTGTCTTCATGCTACGGGAACAAAAGCCTTTACAGTTTGCAGGAAAAGACTGGAGTCCACATACACACAAATTGTTCATGTTGTTTTAAACCTGCTTTACCATGTAGTGAAAGGAGAGCTGCTTAAACTCGAAGGGGCTCTGAAGTCCTGTAGGTCACGTCCTCTTTCAGGGTTATTTGAATCTATTTATTATTATTATTTGACGCTACACTTACATATGTAATTTGGTTGTGTTTAGATCATGTGTGTGTTACAGTGTTTAGCCTTCAGTGTTACCATCCTCATCTGTTTCTAGAACTGTTACATTTTCTGTTTGAGTCGTGTTACATATTAAAGTGATTTATTCTTGATACTTCTGTGCAGCGAGAGTCACTGAAATAAATAATAGTTTGTTTGTTTCTAGCCTGCGTTAGGTTCATCTGGATTCTGATCCACAGTTAGAGGTCGGAGTGAAGAGCGCACACAGTGCAGATGTATAGAGGTCATGCTGTGGTCGGGCCTGGACCCGTCATGTTTGTCATACGGCCTGCATGGCTCTCACTGTCCATCTTGGTTATTTTAGCTCATCTGATTCTGGGAGTGTCCCAATCCTCTTAGTCTCCCTTCAGCAATGCCCTAAGTGAATTAGTTAGGATTATTGTGCTGTCTCCCTCTGTCTCTCGCCCATCTCTTCCTCCCTTACCTTACCTGACGCTTTTCTCACTTTATTCTTGTATCTTTCTTTTCTTTTCTGCAGCATCACTTTCCTCTCCTTCCAGCTGTTTCTCACACTCCACTTGTGTGTCACTTGTCCCCCGAACCCCAAAACTGAATCACTGCCAAAGCTGCAGTTTATTAAAACCCTTTTCAGTGATTCCCCTTCTTTCCACGGCTCCTGGAGCAGCCCCGCCACCACCAACTCCTACAACTTGATAATCCTCACATGACCTGATTACTGCTGCACAATCTTAGCTATGACATCAAACACGTGTATATTTTACTGAAATTTATGTATTTATGATTGGTTCTTAGTTACTCTGTTACTGTCTTTCCAACATAACAAAGACATCTAAACATCCTCTTGTTGAATTTCTTGGCATATTTGACCATATTATAAAGGAAATTAGAATTATAGGTTTTAGCTGTATTTACTGTAAGAATGGTCTATAAATCTAATACTAGGTCTTTTTTAGGTCTTTATATTATCAAATAAAATGTATGCAAGTTACATAATGAGTGATTCTTAGTTAAATTCATATAAACGCTCAATAAAGTTTCACCCCTTAGATTTGTGATGTAATCTGATGTAAAAAACAAAAAACAACACTAACGGTGTTTTTGCTGCTGAGTGGAGTAAACCAGAGACATTTCAAAGCATTTCCCTGCACTCAGCACTGACCTAATCCCGCTCTGTGCTCGGTTTAATCCCTCTGCCCTCCCTCTTCCTGGTGTGATTGGTTAATCCCTGCATCTCCGTGCCCTGATTGGTTAACCCCTCTTGGAAAGTGCAGTGCACTTGTAATCTTCCCCCTCAGCACTGAGAGTTTCAGACAGACATTTGTGCTGTAATCCCAGGGAGCAGCAGATGTGATGGGGGATGGACAGCACTGAGCAGACCTTGAGGAAGGTGACCGCAGGAAAACACAGACGCAGCACATGGACCAGAGAAGTTGAGTTAAAGGCCTGTGTTCCCATGAGTTAGAGTAGTTTTAAAAACAAATGTGTGTTAGAGAAGTTCAATCACTGGTTGGAGGTAAAGAAAAACAACAACAGCTTGACTGGAATTCAAAGCAGCGATAAAAAGCTGCAAAGAGTCAGAGACTCTGAAAGAAACGTGTCACCTGGTCTGGTTCAGTTACACAGGAAGTGATGGATGACATAAAGGAAGCAGTGACTGACACTTAACATTTGGACATTTAGTGCTACATCAAATTAAATTAGCAAACAGACCTGTTCTTTACTGTAGAAAAGGCAGTTTCTGTTACTTTATTAGTGACTCCACCAAATAATACAGTTTTATTAATTATATCACTAATGATATAGTTTACTGATTGATCATTATTATTATTTGTGATACTTTTAAATGATTATTACGTTTCTGTTAATACATTATAAGCATTGTAATATTGACTGCTGGTTGTGTTGGAGATACTTTTACACATTTTATACACTGGTGGTTACATCAGGTATAATCAGGAAACTTCACATTTTAACTAGAGCTATAACTAAAGCAGCAAAGTGCTTGGAAAGGAATAAAAACAGCATTTTCACAAGTAACAGAGGAGAAGTATAAAATATTTTTTCTTTAGTTGCTGTTCACCAAAAGCTGCTGTTAGAAATAAAAATAAGCAGCAGCAGATTATTAAGAAAACCAACAAACAACAACAAAAAAGCAACCAAACCCAACAAGTTGAAATAAAATCTGGTGACTCCAGTAAATAAGTGAGGTACTAGTAAAGAGCCTTCTCTGGTAAAAATGATTCCACTAGGACAGTACTAGTTAAAGAATCCCAGCATCCAGTCAAAGGACCTGACACTTCTGTGTTCTGACCTGCCAACAGGAAATGGATACAAAACTTAAAAATAGATCTCAGGGCCTGTTGGTGTTTCTACCTACTGACGTCCCCACAACCAAACACACAGAGACACAAAAGACATAAGACCTCTGCAGAGATGTGAGTATATGTTTAGAGTAGATACACATTCGTAAGAATGACATAATTTAGTAAATCAGTCATGGTGTTGCTGTACATGCCACACACTGAAACATTTTCTGTAATTCATTACATAGAGACAGTTGGGAACAGTGTATGTAGTGTCTGTGGTTTCTAAGACTTCATCTGGCACTTTTACAGAACAGTTATTCATGTAGTCTTTGTGAAGCAAAGAAATCACACAGGCAAATATCTGTTTAACACCTATTTATTACCACCATAATATGAGAAATTTGGAAAATACAAAGATCAGCTTATTTATACGTCTGAAAATTTTGAAGAATAAGAAAAATATAAAAGAAAACAAATATGAGGTTATATTGTGTATCACAAATTTTGAGAAAGGGAGAGATTAAATGCTCAGATCTACAGAGTGCAGAAGACACACAGAGCCTAAACATGCAGAGTGTAACTTTCACTATAATGTTAATTTATACTGTTGTGACAAGTCTAACACCTAACAGTGGAGAGAGTGAGAAGCGTAATGCATGATGAACAGTTGAAGAGACAGGAGGAGGTAAACCATCGCCCCCGTGTGGCTGCCATTAGAATAGAAGTTGCCTTGGAAAACAGAGAAGCCCTTCCTGATTTTCTACAGCAAATCAGATCACTGTAAAAAAACTGATGACCATGCTGACAATGTCAATTGCTTTGTCTCTTATTTTAATGATTTTAGAAGTGGTAAAGGAAAAGATACTCATCTCATGACTCATATGCGTTTAAAAAAAAACAAAAACAAAAAAACAAAAAACACACCATATCCACAATATTTGTAAGCAACCAAGAGATTCTTGTTTGTGGAGTACAAGTGGTTTGGAAGATCAGAAGCTCACACACCCACACAAACAGATCAGCGTGCCCCTCCCAGTGCCGATCACAGAAGTGAGAGAAGGGGGCTGAAAAGTACAGCTGCAGCTGCACAGAGAGGCAAATTGGGATGTAGGGGGACGGACAGGGTGGGAGGGCAGGAGTGAGTTCTGATGGGCTGAGGCCTCAGGACTAGTTTTAATAGCACCCTGCTGTGGAAGTTGCAGCTCCCCTTAAGCAGACTAGCCCCTCGGCCATGTTTGCCACACAAACCGCACCTGCTGACCTCCCACTGTAAAAAATCCAGGCGAGAACAAGCCCCTGGCTTCAAACCCAACCATGCATGTGCTGAGTGTGCACATGGGTGTCTGATCTTCTAAACCTCTACATGCACAAAAAGGTACCCTAAAACATTTGGTGAAGACAAAACTATGAGAGACCAGACTTCAACATATTTCTATCTCTTCATAATCAGGGTTACTCTAAAGTCTACTGAGAAGCTGGGCAGGCTGGGGAGCAGAAAGGGTGGGGATGGGTGGAGATGGGTGGATGGGCAAGATTTAAGGAAGGAGGGCAGGCACAGGTAAAGAAAAACATGACAGAGGTGAAATATTAGGGAGACCATCTAAGCACGCTCTCCACGGATGCGGCGCGCCAGCTGGATGTCTTTGGGCATGATGGTGACACGCTTGGCATGGATGGCACACAGGTTAGTGTCTTCAAACAGACCCACCAGGTACGCCTCACTGGCTTCCTGCAGGGAGAAGAAGAGACAACACATTACAGCAGGTAAATTATGTTGGGTTTAGAGTTTGTTCATAAAATTACATTAATGTAGCTACATTACTGTAGTTTTATGACATAGATGCACTCACCTGCAAGGCTCCAATGGCAGCACTCTGGAAACGCAGATCAGTCTTAAAGTCCTGAGCGATTTCCCTCACCAGGCGCTGGAATGGCAGTTTACGGATCAGCAGCTCAGTGGACTTCTGGTACCGACGGATCTCTCTCAAAGCCACGGTACCGGGCCTGAAACAAAAAAACAAGATACACTATTTAAACTGCTTTCTGTGTACAAGAATAACAAAACTTTTGACTAAGAAAAAAAAGTTCACTCCCATTACAATGACAATCTTCCTAACATCAGTTTAGCCTGATGAAAGAGGTCAGTGATTCAGCTCCAAAAGAAATATTTTTCTGAGGTGCTTCCTTTTGTCACTTTCTATTCTGATCTGTGCAGTTCACCCCCTGTTGCTTACCAATCACAACATGAATCACTCCCACTGTGGGCAGTGAGCAGCTCCATGAATAGCATATTAATCTGTTCACACAACTTAAGATGGGTAGATACGTGACTATAATGTAGGTCCTTGAGATTTAGTAAAGTAAGCTACTGAAACACCTGAAGATTTAACAGCACATTTTTAAAACAGCGTCTCCTCTTGTGTTGTTGTTACCTGTAACGATGGGGCTTCTTCACACCACCAGTGGAGGGGGCGCTCTTTCGGGCAGCCTTGGTGGCCAGCTGCTTACGAGGAGCTTTTCCTCCAGTGGACTTACGAGCAGTCTGCTTAGTACGAGCCATTACGACAAAGTATCACCTATGGGGAATATTGAAAAAACAGAAGCTTACAATACACTGTACAACAAGACTTCAGGCTGTGTCTCTCTAGCCTTAACATGATATCTTCTGCAGCATCTATTCATGCTATTATCTATTTAACTGCATGTGCACTTTTTATTCAATGCAATGTGGCAATTAACTATATAGAGTGTAACTATGGACAGCAGAGTAACAAATTCACCTCCTAAGCCAACAGTCTAATGACCAATCACTCAAAATCTAATGCCTTAATAATAACCTTGTGCAAAACTTCAATCCTGAGTAAAAACTAGGTTTTACATTTCCTCCATAATCTCCAAACAGGTAGTAAACAAAAAAACCCAGTTTAGTTCTGATGAAACTCTTCTATTTCTCTTGTTGATTTAATGTTTTATTGATTCCATATTTCCCTGCAAGCAACGCTTCTCCTAAAACAGTATGGTTCACTTGTATTTTGTAAGTTAAATTTTGAATGTATATTCATCTTATGATCTTTCTCAGCCCTGTGTCTGGGACCTCCACTCACAAAGTTTGGATGGTGCAATGTATCGAATGCAGCATGCGAGATTGTTTTCCTAAATTTCTTATTTGCGCCTGCTTCGACTAAAATATCTGCACGAATATCGCTTTACCATTTTAATTTAAGGTCGTCATTTACATAGTCAGTAGTTTTTTATGTTATCTAGCTCGAGGTCTTTAATCACTCTTATTGAGCCGCCTGGGAAAAATTTCATCCGATTTGGAAGCAGAACAAACACACCGTGGTGGGCCAATGCCGACGCTGTAAACTCCCGACTACACCAATCACTTTGTTAGACAGGTAATCGCTGTGAAATAGACCAATCCGCTGTGCCCCTGTAGCTTTAAAGAACCAATAGCATTGTACTCTGCATAATATCAGGGCGGGACGAGCAGCTTTAGCCCCGCCTCATACCGCAAGATTATGGCCGCAGACTCAAATGAACCTACAAATATACAGGCAGTGAGCGGGACGTAAACTTTGACATTTTCTCACAAGGATATAAAATGTGTGTCCACAATACTATTATCATAAGGTAGAAGACAAGTTTAGATATCAATAACCGCTACAATCGTGCGAAACAGTGCTCTATTAAAACGAAGCAGCGACGAAGAAGCCGCCACTGAAAGTGGAGCAGATATTTCGGCAATGGAAGTAGTGAGCCGTTTTTCTCTCTGCCTGGGCATCGGGGCAGCTGCCTTTTCTCCGCTCTACAGCGTCGAAGAAATACGCTATTTCAGCACAAAAATAACTTTATTTGGCATAATTCTAAACATAATTATCAGTAGTTTTATAGGGTTTAGAAAATATGAGAAAAAATTACTTACCGAGGGTGAATTTTGCGCCTTTTCTTCGCAAGGATACAAGTGTGTTGTGCTTGTCTGGCAGTGTCAGATATTTACTATCTCTCACACAATGGAAGCAGAGAGAGCAGGAGCAAAATGGCGGCCGTGTCAATCATCTGTCTCCCATAATGCAACTGCCAACATTTGTAAACATTGTAACTTCCTCGATTGTAACTTTCTTAGTTCAAAACGCTGCTATTGACTATAATGTGATACTGTAAAGTAAAAGCACAATATTATCTAATTAATTAATGTTAAGCACATAACTTGCAGTTTTTGTCTTGCGTGTCTAATTTGTGACAATTTAGCTCAGTTATTAAAATACAGAAGAAAAATTAAGATGTACGCAACACGGTTTGATGAGTGTAAGTATTATCAAGAGCTGAATTAGTTGTAAAATTATTTTATTTTGTATATATTTTGTATTGAAAATCTGCATCTATAAAGTCGTTCAAATTCATTTTTTCTCATTAATCTACAGTCAGTGCTCCATGATGACAAAGTAAAAACGGAATTTTAGAAATGTCTGTAAATCTATAAAAATAAAAAAGTGAAATATCACATTGAAAATAGTATTCTGATCGTTTGCAGCCACACTTTAAATTTGATCATTGCTGAGAGGCCTCTACACCTCGACTGCAGTCCACCTGTGGTAAATTAAATTGATTGGACGTGATTTGGAAAGGCACACACCTCTCTGTAGAAGGCCTCACAGCTGACAGTGCAAAAGCCATGAGGTCAAAGAACCTGCCTGCAGAGCTCAGAGACAAGATCATTGTAATGCATAGACTTGGGGAAGGCTGCAAAAATGTCTGCTGCACTGGAGGGGTTCTAGGAGTTCAGTGGGCTCTGTAATTCTTACATGGAAGAAGTCTGGCAAACCATGGCTCTCCCAGGAGCTGGTCACTCAGCCAAACTGAGCAATCGGGGTTGGGGGGGTGGTTAGTGTCTTAGTAAGAGAGGTGACCAAGAACCCAATGGTCATTCTGACTGAGCTCGAAGACTGAAGTGTTTGGCCTCAATTCTAAATGAGTCCGTTATGTCTGGAGGAAACCAGGCACCATCCCAACAGTGAAGCGTGGTGGTGGCAGCATCATGCTGTTGGTTTTTTTTCTAGCAGCAGGAAATGGACTAATTAGTGTCGAGGGAAAGCTGAATGGAGCAAAGTACAGTGATACCCTTAGTGGGAATCTGTTCCACAGAGCTCAGGACCTCAGCCTGGGCTGAAGGTTCACCTTCCAACCTTCCAACATTCCTAAGCTTCACAGCCGAGACAACACAGGAGTGGCTTAGGGAAAACTCCATGGAATTTGACTTGAACCCTATTAAAGATCTCTGGAGAAACCTGAAAATGGCCGACTACCAACGGTCCCCATCCAACCTGACTGAGCATGAGCGGATATGCGAATAACAATGGCAAAAAAAAAAATCATCCAGTCCAGGTGTGCAAAGCTTGTTGCATCATACCCAAAAAGACTCAAGGCTGCCTCAGGTGCTTCAAGTACTAAGTACAGGGCCTGAATAGTGAAATACATGTGATATTTCAGTTTTTCATTTTTTATTTCTGAAATTCTCAATTTGTCATTGAGGTACTGAGTGTAAAATGAGGAAAAAAATCATTTGAATGATTGTAGTATCAGGTGGCAACATAACAAAATGGAAAAAGTCAATGGATTCTGAAATCTTTCTGAACTTGCATATCAAAATTCCTCCTTCACCTTTTGAACTATTTTACTGCAACTATTTTTTATTACTGCATCTTTGTTACATGCTTTGTTTTAGTTACTTGTTTGAATTGAGCACAGGCTCACATGTTGTAATTTTAAACCAAATGACTTATTCGCAGTATTTAAATGAGCTTAAAAATGTTTTCATTCGATTACTAATACATTATTAATACATTCAAGTGCTAAAGTCTGTTTAATATATGCAGCCCAAATTATGTTTTAAAATTTGTTGTGTTCAGTGTCAATTCTCAGAACAACTCATTGGTCCTTTCGCTCACCTTAGTCTGGACTCATTTATGAAAAATGAGCAAATAAGTAGCGCAGAAAAATAGCTACGAAATGTGAAGGTTTAGTTAAGACATGAAATGAAATGGGTTTTTTTTGTATCTAAATAATTACTTAAATCACAGATCATATGTATAAGACCATTATAAGGCCACTATATAAAACAGGTACCATGTCAAAGATATGACTAAGGACTGGAGTAATGTGTACATATACAGATTCAAATGTGTTTTTGTGACATAAGTGTACACGCTGTAGCCTCTCATTCTGAAAACACACCTTTGTTCAGTCACATCATTACAGGTCACAGGTTAGGATTCAGTCTGTAGCGCACCAGGTGTAATGACATGTCTAGACCAAATTATTGTCAGTTTATCTGCATATGTTATTTGAAAGATGGAGAAAGAGATGTTTAGTTTTTCCTTCAATTTCGCCTTGCACTCCAAACAACACACTGCTGAAGTTTGCTAAAGTCCACTGCACAACACTACTGGGAACATTTCTTATGAACAGATAAAACAAAAAAATAGTTTTGGAAGATTATGAATAACTATATATGAAGTAAAAGGAAAACCGTACCAGCATGATAACATTATCCCCATAGTGAAGAACGGTGGAAGAAGCATCATGATTCGGTGCTGCCTCTGGACCCCTAGCCACTGTGAAAACTTAATTCCCAAGTTTATTAAGGTATCATTCAGCATAAAGTCATATGAGAAGCTGGACGATGCAGCAACAACTAACCTAAATATTGAAGTAAATCAACTATAGAATGGCTTTGCATACACATAATCCACCTTTTGGGGTTGGTTTGCTAGAGCAGGAACATCCTGTATGGCCTTCAGCTGAAACATGCGATCTCTCCTCTCTAAGCCTAAATACTGTATCTTCATCCTGAAACACTCTTTTTTTTAAGAATGAATTTTAGGCTCTTAAGGGAATGAGGAGGATTTTATAGTTGCACCAGAATATGACTAGAATTCAGTAGAGAACCACAGATGCTGCTGACGTTATCTGACTTGAAAGTGAAAGAGCAGAATGTATGAATAAGCAGCAGTAAATAAACATCTGCAGTGGAGGTAGATGGTGCTGCAGAGATGGAAGACAGAAGGTATGGATGGTTAGAGTTAGAGTGTATACACTTTTCAACATGTCAGGTGGTAAAGGGGTAGAGCATCTCTGAGGAGGCAGAACTGGGTGTCATCGGGGTATAGGTCAAATCAGAGGATCTACAATCTAGGTATCTACAAGATGATGAGAACAGGCCACAGCAGATTTAACAGTGACAGGTTATTTGTGACTTGAATGTTGTGGAACAGAATCTAAACTGAAATGGTTCATAATGTATAAGTTGTTTGACCACATGATTTATAGTAATAATTACTGTGAATACACAGAAATATGTACTGATGATCTTCAAATGAACATGTTCAGCAGAACTTTAGGAAAAATACTTATTAATCTCCTTATAGATAACAGAGCGTTGTGTTCCAAGTTCATGATTCATGACAACTAGTCGGTGTCTCGTCCAGATGATTTTGTCAAGTTGAAGAAGGTGTCAGATTGAACCAAGCGGAGGCAAATTAGAAACATCACACCGTAAAAATGTAGGTTATTCAGCTACTCCTGAACAGTTTTATTTATTTCATATCTAACTTTAGATACCTCTAGTTTGAGACAAGAGTGTTTTCACATTCAAGTACACAGTGCCTTACTTCGACAGCCCATCTGAAAAGGAAGAGGCTTTAGATAAGGCAAGAGGAGCAAAACCTGCAAGCGATATAGAAGTCAAACAGTTACAGAGTACAACCTGGATTTAGAAACATAATGTAATCCATCTATTATGGTGAGAAGGGCATGTTGTATAATACCAGGTGAATGTACTACACATTGATTTCCAACCTCAGAAAAAAAAAATCCAGAACCAGGGAGGTGATACCTGTCAACCCTGACCTGTCAAGAATCAACAGAGATCTTACATTTAAGTATCACAATCTTCACAATGTGCAGGATGGATGATAGTAAACTAAACAACTGACAAAATTTAAGGCTTGTCACTGAAGTGTTCTTTCCCCCCACAAAGCAGCGGCAACATGTTCTTCACTACATTAGTTTGAAAGGACACGGTTTACAGCTTTATTCGGTTATTCTGGGTTATGAACGTGCCGTGGATGTGATGAAAAAAGGAAACTGAAATAACCTCTGACACATCTTAAACACCTAAACCTACGACAGGTATTCATAATTCAGGTCTTCCTCTCTTTATCCCATTATGTGCAACGACTGCGACAACTCATTTGGTCCCTTGTCTTCTGTACTAAAACATTCCGGCAGAAATCATTTTGAACCGCTTGTAGCAAAGTTACAGAAAAATGGCACAGTCACAGAGAAAATAAGACATTGATAACCACCACATTAACTCAGAGCAACCCACTGCAGCTCCTCATCAACCTCACACTGGATTCTGCATGACGGCCATGGACACACACTGTATTGCCTGCTTGTGTACCTGTTAGCAGAGGAAGGGTGTGATGACCTACATGTATCCTCCTTTAATAACTTGTGCTGTAACATCCACAAAAGAACGCGATGATAGTGAAGTACACAGAACTGTTCTGTAAGAGATATAGTGCATGCATTTCTAAAATGCAAACCTTAATCCCAGTTGATGCTCATACCCAGCGCCACACCTTAAAGTTTTTGACTAGAGATTCTATTCATATGTGTATGTATATACATACACATATATGTAGTATGTATATATATTTTTAACATTTTGTGGTTCCTGGTAAAAGTACCTTACCTCTTTAATATCATATACATTTATGACTGGGTAGTGCCTCAATCAATCACAATAACATGACCTCTTGGACAATAATTTTAGGTACATTCAGGACTTTATGTAAAAAGTCTACAATTTTCGTTACGATTCATTAAAAATACAGAGGAGCAAAAATATATATACATAATATGGTAATATTACAGTCCACTGTCCTGCAGAGGCTGCTCAACCACAGCTCAATAGAGTCTTTCCTAAACACAGCTTAAGATAATTCACACATTTCTCGCTTAAATGCTTCATTCTGTGCGTATCTCCGTCTCTGGCCTCTGCATGGCGAGGTCAGTCTGGATAAAGGCTCCCTGGCCCAGTGCTGTGGAATATGCTCTGTTGTTGTGGCTCACTGTGAATCCTGGGGTGGGATAGGAACCGGGGCCTCCGCGTTTTTGAACAGGGGCCTGAGGCTGAGGTACTGGGTGGTAATCGTCCAAGTTGTCATAGTGAGACTGAACCGTTTTAGTGCTCTGTTTCTGATATGAGTAGTCTCTGTCCAGGTCAGGTTTGCCCTGGCAGTAGTGCGGCTGCTCTCGAACACTGTGTGATCGTTCTGGTTTCAAGCGGGACAATTGTTCCCTGGGTGCTGATGGCTGATCGTCTGTACCGTGGTAGCTGCTTGATGTTTTCCCTTTGTTCTGATGGTGGTCAGATTCAGGACACTCGTACCGTGGTTGATAGCTCTTCTTGTTGGGATACTCCTGCTGCCAGTGTTTAGACCTGCTGCCGTCTCCACTCACCTTGTTGTCTCCAGTCTCGTACTTGGCTTCATGTCGGCCACTCTCCTGCTGATGGGAGAGACTATGGCTCAGAGTAGCAGAAAGAGAGTGAGAGGATTGGCATTTTTTGGAACTGCTTTGCTTAGCAAGTCCGTCCGACTTGTCACTCACTACACTGCCCTGGACATGCTTGTCAGTCTCCATGTACAAAAGGACATCAGGATCTGATACCATGTGTCTAGGGAGGTAACGGCCATCTTTACCCTCGGCCGCTATCAGAACAGCTTTACCTGGGTCAGATTTACTGCGCAGGTGTAGGGTTTCATAGCCCGATATATCTGCTGGTGCAAACAAGCCAACGTTGTCATACTGAGAGAGAACGGGGCCTTTAACTTTTTGTCTGGCCCTGCTCTCCCTGCGGATGGAGTGCATGCGGAGCCTTTCTGACTCCTCAGGGTCCCAAGCGAGGTAAGCAGCAGCTTCCTTTGTCCCATGGCTGGGTGGCATGTCCCTGCTCACAAAGCTGTGCTCCTTCCCAGGTGGGAGAACATGGCGAGCGAGGTAATGGTACCCAGTTGCCTTTCCACCCGGTCGACCAGCAATCACTCCCGGATCTCGGCTACCATAAGTGTGGAAGTGCCGAACTCGAATAGATCCGTAAGGGTCAGTGTCATAGTACGATGCCTCCAAAGTACTTGAACCAGAGTATGGACTATAGCGATACTGAACCCGTCCATTCTCAAAGTAAGGCTGCAACTGAGTGACATGGTAGTCAGCTTGTGAAGACTGCTGCTGGGGCTGCTGGGGTTGCTGGGGTTGCTGGGGCTGCTGGGGCTGCTGGGGCTGCTGGTAGGCTTTGCACTGATACACAGGCCTGTGATAGAAGAACAAGTCATCGTCAGGGGGAACCTCAGTCCTTTGGATTGGAACTGAGCGGATAGTGGAAGGGACATGGAGTGAGTGTACTCTGCGGATGGTGGGATAGCCGTGGGTCCTGTCATGGCTATAACCCTGATGACCTGGACCTGGAGACATGTACACACTTCGGGGGTTTCCTCTGGACTTTATGGAATGGTGGTAGGACCTGGGGCCTAATGTGCTGTATCTATTATCTACTCGGGCACTGTACGGTATCTGAGGCTCAGACTTGGACACAAAGGAGAGGTGTGGAGGGACACTGTCTGGCCGGTAGTGGTGTGGTATGGACTGTGGACCCATCTGAATGGGCCTCTGGTGGTAGTATGCAGCCCCTGGAGATTCAATAAAAACTGGTTCCCCTTTAGCATGGTACAGGTAGGCTGGCAGCTGAGTGGAAGATTTACGCGGAGAAGGAGCATGGTGAGGCGGAGCATCCTCCAGATGGCCAAGTTCGGAGCCCTCACCCGACAAATGACAGGAGGCTTCACTTTGGCTGAGTGCTGCGGTGGCAAGTTTGCTCTCAATGGTGCGGAGAGGCGGGGCTGGAGGTTTGGGTGCGTACGAGGCGTGGGACTTTGCAGATTCTGTACAGGGCTGTACCGGCTTAATGGCTTCCCAAGGCTTTTCAACTGGCTCAACAGAGGTGGGGGCCACTCTTGCGCTGGCCTTTGAGAGTATGTGAGGTTGGGGTTGGATTTGTGTATGAGCCTGCACGTGAGACTGAGGCTGCTGATTAGACTGCTGATGAGGCTGAGTCTGAGGTTGGCTCTGCTGCTGAGTTTGTGTTTGATGTTGGGGCAGTGAGACAGCCGGCTTCTTGAGCTTTTGAGCTGTTGGAGGAGGCTGTTCTGATGGTTTTGGAAGGATGGGGCACAGAATGGTCTCGCCTGGTTTGACCTGAGAAAAATAACAAAATACTCTTATTATTATTATTTATTTAATATGTAAAGCAAACATGTTATTTCATTTATTAACCCCTCCTGCTGATGGTGGTGCATTTAGTTAGTTTTAAAATATAAGGAAACTGTGAATATTAGAAAAGAGTTAAGATAGAAACTTCGAACTTAATCTTAGATATAACAGAAAATCTACTTAAAGACATTTCTGATATTAAATATATTATTGGCACCAATTAAAATAATACCCATAAAGGCTCTAAAACATTACATTACTATATATAAACACACAAGATCTCAAAACATCAAGTGGTATCCTCTTTACACTAACAGTGTCCTTGGTAGTAGCTTCACATTACAACTTCAATCTTCTCGTTCAGTTCTCAGCAAGAGAGTGAGTGAGTGGATTTTCCTCAAATATAGTTTATAGTGCATAAACTATCAGTAAATCTGGATCATGCTGGACAAGGCAGCACAATATTAGAATATAATATGTGGTATTCATTTATAAATACCAATTTACATTGGTACATACATAAAACTGACACTTACCTCAGTGACAGGCCGTGGTAACCCTGTGTCTGTACAGATTCCACTGGGGGTGGTGGCTGGAGTGGTCCTGGAGGAGCTGCTACAGAGTGGGACCTGTGCGGCAACAAGCTGCTGCCTTTCTGGACTCTTCCCGGCCGGAAAACTCAGACTGGTTGAACTGGACACTGCTGTGCACTTGTAAAGAGGAGTATCTGGTGGGGAGGACTCCGTGTCTACCTGTGTTCCAGGTAGACTTGTAGAGGACTTGGCACTGTCTGGTGGATTGGTAATTGTGCTGGTTAACTCTAGTGGTTGCTGTATGACTGGAGGACTGGAGGTGGAAGCATATATTGAGGCTGTGGTGACAGTTGGAGAAGTGCTGTTTGGTGGTGGGGAACCTCCTCGTCCAGCTCCATCTTTGGATGAATGAGAGTCAAGTGGATGTAACAAGTCCTGGATGTTAGAGCCCACCTGTGACTGAAGAGGGGACCCTGGTGTTTGTGGCTCAAAGGACTGGGAGTGGATAGAGACCTGCTGGGCAGACTCAGTGAGGGCCAGGGCCAACATGCGGGCAGCATTTTTAGGTGGGGGAGGAGGAGGGGCAGAAGTGGGAGCTGTAGATTTGAGGGAACGAGAGGTGAGGTCCTTTGAAGAGTCCAGGCCTATGAGTCCTAGCAGGGACACAAAAACACAGGGGATCTATACATGAAGAATGAATAAGACAGAGAGCAGTAGGTGAAGTAAAGTGGCAGGCAGGCATGTTTTAAGGTGCTTTAAGAGTGGGAAAGAAATGTATAAACATAGAAAAAGATTTATTTAAAGATGACCCGAGAAACCAAACATTCAGGAATTGATTTCATTGTTTAGAAACATGCCAAAAGCTACACTTAGAACAGTCACTCTCTCCTCCTTACCTTCATGCTCTTGGCTGCTTGTGGCTGGTGCCTGCTGTGTGCTGTCCTCTCCCTTCAGCTCTCGACTGTCCACACTGTCAAAGGCTGCCAGCTTTGAGTGCAGCTCCAGTTGGAACGCTTCACTTAGTGACGGCTCGTCTACTCTCAGCAGCACACTGCCCATCAGGGGAGGGCTGTCTTTGGGTATTAAAGGAGGAGATAACAGGTGTAGAGGAACAACCTGTTCAGCTGTATTCTTGTCAGGCATCTCCACAGAGAAAAGCTCGGTCAAATGGGTAGCCTTTCCACATTTAATAGGTGACACAGCCTGCATGGGTTTATCAGTGTAAGAATGAGAAGTGGTCAGTTTCTTGCTTTCTGCATTCTCTCCAGCAGCTAGGCTAAAGTCTGTGGATGACAAGTGGGAGGTCATGCTGCCCAGGAAGGAGGCAGAGATGAGGTTGGAGCCGTTGGTTTTGCCACACACACTGCTGGGGCTCCTCTTTAATGCAGAGCCCTCTGCCCCTGCTGGTGAGTCATCTAGAGGGAAGGCGTAGGAGGTGTCTGGGAGACTGCACTGGAAAGACATGGGGTCAAAATCTAAAGAAGCCATGCCAATGTCTGGTGGGCTGAGGTCTACATCTTCCCCTGCTGAGCGAGGAGGTGAGATGAGAGCAGGTACGCAGATGGGCCCATCGTCTCCGTCACTGTCCTTTGTTGCGTCCAAATTGTCGTAGGAGTTGCAGTGATGCCGGCTGTCCAGAAGCTCACCGTTAAAAGAGGCTGACAGGGCGTCGCTGCTGGAACGTGGTCTCCGAGGACGGTACACCCTGGACTCTCCTGAAGAAGATGCAAAAAAATAAAAATAAAATAAATAAATAAATAAATAATCCAACAACAATTAAACTCAACAGGATCTATGTGAGTCAACCTGGAACCTGGAACTGGACACAAATGGTTACCTTCCACATTGTGCAGGGAACTCAGCGACTCCTCACTTTTGGCTGATCTTAGTGTTGCTGTGTCTCCTCTGCCTCCTGAAACATGAGGAGTAACATGTTTCAGCCTTGTTTAGTCACTTGAGTTCCTCTCACTGCACAATTTGAAGTTTTTTAAGACTGTCTTCACTTCACTTGTGAAGGAAAAACTCACCAGCAAGAGCCATAGCTTTCAATTCATTAGGTTCACTGGGGTTTCGGTGTAGCTTACGCTTGGACATGGAGGAAGACTTGCCTAGGTTGAAGAACGAACGCCAACTACCCACAGGGGACTTCTTGGATTTAATAGGAGGTCTCTTCCTATGATTGAAAAATATATCAGTGGTCAAGAAGACAATTGGTTCAGTTGAGAAAGAAATATTAATGACAGATCTTTATGGATACAAAATAATCTATTCTAACTTTTTCTCTAAACTCTGTGTAAAATCAGATTATCTCCACATTTTGCCAAAGTCAGAAACTGGAGAGTCCAGTACTGGAAGTGTGATGCTGGACAAACTAAGTATCCATGCAGTCTTAAGAGCAACCAGCAGAGGGAGGCACACTCCAGCAATATTATTATTTAGGTCCAACCAACATTATAATGCACATTTTGTAACATTCTTGTAACATATGTTACAATCTACATCTCTGTATCTTATTTAACCTTTTAAAATGATTAGTTTTATGAAGATGCACTGTCATTAAATGACATGACAAGGAGTTAACAAACCTCTCTGTAGGGAATTCGATGACTGTGTGGAATTTGCCCTGCAGAGCAGCTGGACCTTCGCCCACCTCGATATACTTGCTGTCTTCAGTGACAGGAGAGTTAATCTGAGCCTGAGTCCTGGCCTGGGCCTCCTCTAGACTCAGAAGTTTAGTGGAAGGTGATGAAACCAGCAGGGACTTGGGCCGTGACAATGAGTTGTGACCTGTTGATGTGGAAGAGGGAGAAGTACAGAAATAAATAGTGATGGAAAAGAAGGATGCAGTGGAATAATCATTTGTCTCTGTTTAACTATAATTTGACGTCACTAAGTACCTGCTCCCTCTCGTATTAGGGTGCTGAGTTTAGTACTAAAGAGAACATCCACATGGTTAAGAATGAACTCCACCACCACCGACTGGATTCTGACTTCCATGAAGGCAGCTGTGCCACTGAAGCATGCAGATTCAATCTGTTTTGATCTGGAACAAATGTTAGGGAATAAGTCAAGTTTGATTTAATAGTGGATTCAACTTAAATAATTTAACTGTGCTTCCAGTATTTGATGTTGTGTATGCTTAAACTTTCCCCCCCAAACCCTTTTCTGATGTTCAGAGCCCATTATAAATAATCTACATCTAAAAAAAAAGTCTAATGTGAGTCTTATAGAAACCTAACTACAAATACTGAGAAGATTATCAGAAGATTTCTTGAGATGAGAAACTCACCTCAGCAGGTTGGGGGCCCAGACGATGGCTAGGTTCTTGCTGTGCATGTTGGTGACGTAGCTGAATGCTGCCAGGCGGGAAAGGTGTCTCATCAGGAACTCCAGAGTCCTTGGAATCAAATACTCATTTATTCAGATTTAACTGGTTCCCACTAATGATGTGCAGACTAATGACCATGATAGAGTTCCTTCTTCAGAGAACCAATATTTCACTGTATATGCTCAAATCCCATTGGAATGTCACTTATGCCTCTGAATATGCTTTCACAAATGACAGGAAATTCCATTCATCATCGCCAAAGTAAAGGTCAGCTGGGACCTGTTAAATGATTCCAATCTGTGCAGTGTGGCACCACAAACCTCTTTGATTTGAACACAAATGCAAACATCCTACAGCAGCAGTTTCTAAGCCTACCAAAGCGGGGCAGTGTGCCACATCACTGACCTGTAATGCGGTGGAGGAAGCTGCTGGATGACATCATGGATTTTGATGAGTCGTTCTTCGTCCGTTGCTGCTGATACAGCATCCTTACGAGTCAAAACAAAGCAAGGCATGAGGGAGATAAACAGCTGGATGCATCAGTGTATCGACACTACAGTTCATTCATTTGCCATCGCAGCTTCAAACTGCACAGAGGGGACATCAGTCTGCAGAGACAACCACCTCCACCCCCCAGCTGCCATAACAACCAGCAAACATTTACTTCATCCTCAGGGAAAGCTCTGTTGTGCTTGGAGAAGGTTTTTATTCCAAGTCACACAGAGAGTGGTTTGCTGCAGTCGTAATGACAGGGTGTGTCAAGTGCAATGCCATTATTTTAGTGGTGTTGGTGACTCATAGCTGAAATAAATTTAAGGAATTTCTACAAGATAAATTTGAGAACTTTACTTAAATAACAAATAAAGGACCAATTTTGAATCATTCACAGCTAATCAGAAACCATTTGGGGTATCTATAAACACAACCTAAAAAGTCTAGAGGTCTAACACTTAGCAGACTTGTCTCCACACAGTGTCGGAACATCACTTACCGAGAATTTCTCATAGAGCTGATAGGTGAGCAGGGGGTTGGGCAGTTCTCTGAAGTAGAGCTTACACAGCGAGCCAACACAGTGGATGTCCTGGATGTAAACATCTTTGGTCAGGTCAGGGATCTGCTCAGAGTCAAACTCATGCCTGATAAAAGAGAAAGAGGGCAGAGACTGACTCAGCTGACTTCAACTAAAGAAAAAAACACATCAGTGAATGATTGCTGTAGGTTGATGGATATGGGACATGAGAAAAGTCAAAAAGTTTTAGATTAAAAAAAAAAAAGTTTTAGCAAATCAAACTTGGGCTATGAGTGGACAGTGTTAATTACAATTTCACGTGTGTGTGGTGGGGTGCTATGCTAATACAACATATTTATTTACTGATATTAATAAATGTCTTCATGTGGATACTGGCCTTGCTGCCTTCCTGTGTCCCTGAAAACAGCTGGATATGTGGATTCCTATTTCTATATGCTCTAACCTCTGATCTATTACATTCTCATTAAACTGTGAATGTACTTAGACTTTATTTTAGCTCTAAATTTAGTGAGAATCAGTGCAAATGAAATTTCCACATATGCAGATACAACCCAATCATATCGTATATTATCCTTAATAATTACATGTAACACTAAATTACCTTTACCTATTTGTTGGTTCTGCTCTGCAGGGGGGCAAATACATCTATCATGTACCTAACATATTTTGCTGCCTTATACAAGACGCAACTGGTATAAAAGCTCAGATTACCAAAGCAGTGGTATGTATGTATGAGCTAGTAAAACTTGGTGATGACAGGAAACAACTATTACCTTAGTCATTGTGTTTCCTTCTTTCACAGATATAGTAATCTGAGATGGAATTTGTATGTAATCAGCCTCAGAACAACAGTGGCAGTAGTATACACCAATACTGGTAAGCACTGGACTCAGACTTTGTGCTAAACTGTTCCTACCGCAATTTCTGGATATTTGAGGCAATCCCAGAGAGGCGGTAGATGCCGTCCACCACGCCATGTTTCTCGATGAACTCAGTGCAGCTCTTGAGGACTTGGGGCACTGTGAGCAGAAAAACAGCATGTCAGCACCCATCTCTTTCAGTCAATATTAGTCCAGTCTTCAGTGAGTGCCACAGGGTCAAGAATAGGAACCCTCTCCATTTTGAAGGGTGCATAAAGTGGTGTCATGCTTGAGTTCAGGAGCTTTTAGACAAGAGGCTCCGAACATTGAGTGTGAATAACTTTGTTGAGCTTTCAGAATATAAAAGCTGAAGAGTGCGAAACATTTGAACCTTTTAAAGTGGAAACGAATACCTCCTTAAGAGCTTCAAAAATATTTAATTTTTGCGGTGCTGTTGGCTGGCATTTAAACCATTTTCTACATTGGTATGCATTGTTATGGCTTTCTCTAATGAAGAAAGATAACATGTTGTTGCTGTGAGTGAGGCAGAAAATTACATACACTTGGTCCCAGAGCACAATGGGAGTGATTGTGTGTTAGAGATGGACAGACCAAAAAAAAAAACCTCATAGAACACTGTTTTTCATTCTCCTTAAGCAACCATGAATCATACAGATATGTTGTTTATCTGGTGGTATGTATGAGTATGGGAGATAAGGATGGTGCAGTCTAAGGAGGTTCCCGGGCCTCCCACAGCTCACACATCATTCAGATGATGACAGAGACTGGGACACTTGCCGAAGCAGCTCAGATGAATTCCATACATAGCCAGAGAGAAAACAAGGTGAGATTTGAGTAAACTAGTTGGTATATTCCACCACAGGAAAAGACAGCAAAGACTGATTATGTAAAAGGTTTTGTGATGAGTTTTTATCACAACGATGTCTGAATGTGGAATAAGTGGAATGTTGAAGTTGTTATCAAAGCTCAAGTGTGAGATTAGCTTTGACCTAGGCTTTGGTGAGAAAAGGAAATCCTTAACAAAGCAGTTCCGACCTCTATAGTTTGGAAGAGAAAGGGCTATGTGGGGAGCCACATATTGTAATAAGTGTATCATCTATGGCCACTGATAACTATATTTTCAACATTTATTGACACCGGATAACAGCAAGAGGTCTCTTGGCCAAGAAACTGAGGTAAAATCCCTTATGTATATTATAAAGTGCAGTTAGTTAGTAGTGAAGAAACAGCAGTGATAGTGGTTTGTCTACATCTGCCAACAGCCTGGATCCATCCATATAACAGCAGAGTGCTTGTTCTCTACTCATAATACACAACCATTAACAGTGTTTCTATTGTGTTTCTATTGAGATCAGTTATCTTTTATTCCTTAAATCCGTTATATATTATATTATGCTTTTGTAGTTGTTGTGAAGATGGGTGCCCATGATACACGTGGTCAGAAACTGAGGTAGTAAAATGCCCAGGTCTCAGTCTGGCCAATATGTTTTGTTTTCATGATTTTTTTTCAAAATGCTATACTGTCTGAGGTAAAATCTGTAAGTGGCCATCTGTTTTGGGGTCTCAGGTTGGCTGTAACTAGTCACGGATAAGCAGTAGTTTGAGTGTTCATACAGAGACCAGTATGTCTCACAGAAAATGTTTTTTCAGTGTTTGCAGTTTTTTAGTTTGAAAACAATCTTGTATCAGCGGAGCAGCAAAATAAAATCTAAACTCTAAATTTAGCATAAACATGGCCACTTTAACAGTAACTAAAGCAGTCTGAATATCTTGATCATGTGAGCCAGCAAACTGTGACTTTTTTGTGACTTTTGTGACCCATAAAGCAAACATAAACCAAGTTTTTTGAGTGTATGTAAACTCATTCCCTGATAACCCAAGAAACAGGCTTTCTCTAAGTAACCTGGTTACTTAACTGCACGTAAGGCAGTCACTTTAATGCTGAACACTGATCCCCAGCTTTTCAATTGGACAGGACTCAGTGTGATCTAGCTGATCTAATATTGATGTATGTTTACATGAATAAAATAGGTTTTCACGTTAATGTCAACATGGACTGAAATTAAGTTATTGACAAGGCTCAGCAGCAGAGTAATATCATTATAATGGTTAAGAGCTGGTATTCCAGTGTATTCATGACACCATTATCCTCTCGCTCTGTCATTGAGACCTTTACATCAGCTCACCTGCCAGACATGGAGATGCTGAGAGTTCCCAAAATCAATGTGGCTGCAGCAGGTAAATGCAGGTACAGACTTTAGTCAGTCAAAAATTTTAATTACAAGCACAAAGTGCAGGCACAGCTGGTGTTTACATACAGTATGTGGTGAATATTTGCTGTGACGCGGTGCATGATGAATTTCAACTGAAAATCATTAACTCAAAAGCCAGAATGGAGAAGGTGGTAGTAGATGTGTTTGGGTGGAAACATTTCCTCCAATAAAATATGAACAAATACAGAGCTGTAGCAACAGACGTAAGTAGACGTCACTAGTACATGTTAAACAATTATTTAATGTGAATTTGAGCCTAAAGTATTGTGACACAAAAAATAAAAGAAAGTCAATTTTTAAGTAAAAGCTTGTATTCACATAATGATCATGTCAATCAGCAGTCAGGGGGACTAATACTTGTCTGAGTACAGCCACATAAGTGCTGTCACTGTTTCCAGGTAACCAACAGAGACTGCTGCACCTGCCAAAGAGATATTCCAGCCTATAACCAACCTATAACCCAAACCTTTGAGCTTAGTTTTTGGGCCAGTAAAACAAACAGACATAACAGTGTTAACTGGTAAGACTTATAGGAGCTGGTAGGCAGATTCTGTTAATGTCACATAAAGATCTTTCCCCCAGTTTCTTTATACTAAGCCAAGATAACCTGCTGATAATGGTTCCAATCTCAACAACTAGATCCCTGGAAGTTAACAAATAGTAGAATGGTTGGAAAATTACATTTTTCAAACGTCAATTTATTTGTGCAACTGTTAGGCACCCAAGAAGACTGTTAATGTGAAGAAAATGCATTTTTTTTCACTGATGGCAGCTAGAATAAGACAGTCTCGCTACAGTAGAAATTGAAAACAATAATTCTCACAACACAGCATAAATAGGGACAAAAGCATAAATGGAGGTGGTAAGTACTACCCCTCTCAAGTATGTCTGAAATTAAGTTTCTCACCATCATGTCCTGAGTTGAGTAGGTGTTCTCCCAGGTCGCAGCCGAACACCCTCTCCCGGAGGATGCCCCTCTGCTTCAGCTTCTGCTTGGTGGGCCTGGACTTCATGAAGGACCGCAAGAAGGTGATCAGTTTCCCGTGCTTCTTAGACACTGAGAAGCGAGGAAAGGGAAGATACATCTTAGATCCCTAACACAAACAACCAATACCTTACAGTCAGTGTGGGTTGGACACTAGCTCAGCTTTCACACAAGTTCTATCCATGCACTAAAATAAAACCCCATACATGCTGCTCAAAGTAGTCCCATTGTGCATTTCAGCTTCATTCTAATGCAAACCCTTCTTTTATCCATGTGTAGTTTCCTTGAAGCGAAAGCTTCGTTCTTAAATACCACCTCCCAGGCAACTACAAAGGAATCCTCCACATCTAATACCAGTATCCTCCGTTTCTCTTCAAAACAAGACAAAAAAAGGAGCGGACCTACTTAAAAAAACAGACTGCATTATTCAGATACTATTTCTGGGAAAGGGTCATAAGCTTCTTAAGCTACACACCAGTTGTATTCTCTGCTTTAGAGCGATGTGAACAGGCTATCAAGTGAATCAGACAAACAATCTGCATTTGTTATTTGTTGAAGGCAGGAACAATGACCTCTACTCCAGACATTTGTTTAAAAAAAAAAAAAAAAACTTAAAACCAGTCACTGGTGAGATGACAGTATCAGGGTGTTTTTCCACTCTGGGGTCAGTTTTCTAAACTCAGCTCTGCAGATGAAGTGAACTTGTCTCATGAAAGCACTGATTATCCAATTTGTTGAATCGAGCGGTTTAATCAAGTTAAAGGTACTGGTTATAATATTTTCTGATCTGAAAGAACAGAATATAAAACTGTTCAGAGTTTCAGTCTGATTTTTCACAACAAATAGGCATCATCTAACATGTTATTTCACAATGTTAGTCAAGCAGACAAATGACTGCTGGTCTCACAAGATGATTTAACTGAACAGGTTAATCGCAAGGTTAAAAACTAATGATTTAACCATCTTTACATGCACTCATTTAAATACTAATACCTATCTCTGAAAGGAGAGCACTTTCACAGGTTATTTTCCAGATGAAGTCTATAAAGTTCTTGCAGCAGCATCAGTTGCTCTTATTTCTTTTCTAACCATTACTCTACTGTAGTGCTGAGACATCACAAGGAATCAAACAATGTCTCCCAATCCTCTTTTATCTTCTCTGGCTCAGGTCTCTTGCCAGTGTCCATGCTCTGCCCTTGGCTCCTGTCACTGCTTCACTAAAGACTTTCTCATATTGAATCTCACCTTTTCCTACTTGTCCTTACTTGATTCTCTTGACATGTACATCGTACTGCCCTTCATACTGACTTTGACCAACAACTCTTCCTACTTTTCTGTCACTGTGCTTTCCTCCACAGCACAACCATGATTCATGATTCTGAGAGGCAATAAAAGATAGTGGAGCACTCAGTAGCCACTTAGTCCACACTCCTGAAATCTAAGACGTTTAAAATGACATTAGAGACAGTCTCACTCAGGGAAAAAAACAAAACAATAACAACCCAGGAATACTAGCTGAAGCTTTACTTCTGAGTAGAGTATTTCAGCCACACAACATCTGGAACTTCAATAAAACCTGTCCAGACAGACCACAGCAACATCTCCTGTCTGAGTTACTCTGGGCTCAAGTGGAAAAACTGTTGTATCAATTTGTGTTTATATTCCAGGGCTGATTACTTCAACTGATTATGAATACAGTCACCTTCACGCCCTTTCACTCCATTCACGTGTTTCACACACTTAAAGTTGCATTCACTTCACTTGATCCAGACTTCAGACCAAAATTAAATGTACAGTTTGCGCCATTACAATCCAATCAGGTAAACAAGTCAGCTGTTTGATGCTAAGCTGAGCTGCTTTGATTGCATTAAAGGAGTCTCCAACCAGAAAGTAGACAACCTGAGTTGAACACTGTATATAGTGTTAATACAATAAAAGTGTAATGCCACCTCTTTTATTGATGACAATAAAAAATTCAACTGGGACATATAATCGAACTGTTATGAATATTGTTATGACAAAAACAGACATTGTGCGAGACTCACGTCTAAAGACCACTAGGTAAAAGTGAATGAAACGCCACGTGTTCTGCATGCTAGGTATACAGTGTACTATAGAGGTATTTGATTGACATTCCGTCGAGTACATTTAAAATGCAAACATCAAGACTGGAACTAATTAGCTGATGGGACTGGAAAGTTTCTTTGAGGCTGAATTAAATGAGCAGTTTATCACTGTGTTGTGAATACCAACAAAAATATGTGCGCTCAGTGACAGTGCATGAAAAAATACTGACACATTGACAATTATTACTGTTCATTTACATTTATTACTTTCAATCAATTTCAATCAAAAGTAAACCTTGCATCAGTGAGGGAAGTGGGGACTTCTCAGTCTTCTCAGCCACTTTGCAAGATCCTTTATTCACACTATGTGACTCACTGTCTCTTTAGTTTGCTGTAGATGATCATATCTATTCTGCCAGTTAGTGTCACACTGAACAATCCCTTGCCTAGAGCCATTCATAACCATCTCACTCCTCCAAGTAAATAAATTGTGTTTGGAACAAACTTAAATCCACAGTGTGTATTGTGGGCCGTTTTAATGAAGCAGCACAATCAATTGTGAATCAATAGCCGGGCTTCTGAGTCAGCATCCACAAATAAGACCCATTATTTTATTTCAAGGAAAAGTGATGTTACAGTTCAACCCCTCAGGGCAGTTTCACCCACAGACAAAACTGCTGAGACAGCTTTGTTTAGTCAGTGTTGAGGCATCAAAAAGTGCCTTCAGTATCACATAGGGGAGGGGGGTGGTGACTGACTGTGCAACTGTATTTGCTTACACTGACACGTTGCTTTTGTTTAAAAACCCAGTCTGGCTGTAAGACGTGAGGAAGAAGAGTGCAATGACAAGGATGACTCTTCAGAGGTTGGACAGAGACTGCCATCTGCTTACTGTCACAGCAGACGACAGACAAGGGCCAACAGCTCTTCAGGCATGCTCAGCACTCAGACTGCCTCTGACTACCTCGTGGCTGAAATCCAGCTGGGCAAAAAGCTTTTAATTTAAGAAGAGTGTGACTGGTAGAAGCTTTAAAATGCCATTCTATGACATGTATTATAACATTTACAGCATAGGAGTTCTCCAATACTGCACTTTAACAAGTTGGAAACTTGTCCTGATGTTAAGTCCTTACATTGGGTTAAACTACATCATTCAATTGGCTTAATTCTTTCAGTAGACCCTCCTACCTGTTGTCTCAACCCACAACCCTAGCAACATCATTAGGGTTATTTTTTCCAGGCTTTAAAATTCCTCCTGAGACACTGAGGACTTTATACTATTTTCAGCCGCTTGACAATTAAAACAAATCTTTATGGTGAAAACTGGTGGATTGTCCCTTTAGGACAAAACAATATTTCTGAGTATTTATAAAACTGATGAAATCATATATCTCTGACATGTCTAGATGATGGTGAGAGCTAAGATGTTTAAGAGGAAAATTAATACACCACAGGTACAATCCAGGAAAATCCACAAAGTGAAACACAAAGAAGGATGGTCACTGCCTGAGGAATGCTGACAGGTTTCAGCTGCAACTCCTAACTGCATTTCTTTGATGATGCTTTTGCCCAAGGGAGCCCAGCGAGAGGCTGGAACATGATGAGCAGGGGGTGAGGAGAAAAGAGGCCAAGTATTATATTACAGCAGGAACAATTACAGACGTAATGGGAAACGTCATACTCCGTTCCAAACCCCACATACGCCTCCTTATTCCATTTAGTTAGCAAGGAGTTTTCCAAACTATGCAGACTGGAGGAAAATTCCAACACAAGAGCTTCCTAAAGTACAACAGTGACACCTTAGAGCCAATCAGCAGCAATCCAGCTTGAGATATCTGATGCAACTACTGCGTGTCTGTACTTCCTCAATACATATCCACCAGCAGGCGTGACAGCAGCTCCCTGGGGGCTTCACAATGCTCTCATTCCTTCTCAGGCTTTTCACTTCAGCTAGCACCCTTTCAAGACTTCAAGGACACACACACACACACACACACACATAGGTGGTGGAGCGGGAAATTCAAACTGCTCTCCTCTTTGCTGCTGTTGTTTCAGGAAATCATTGTGTCTCCAATGCTTTTAGCTGGAGTGTGATTTGTGGATGTGCTCATGGCTTTTTTTAAAAAGGTCTGGCTACTGTGAAAGGGTCATGTAAATTAAGAGTGTTTCTGGGACATGGTAATGTGTAAATATCAGTGAGGCTGAAAATGAAGAGGGTGAATATACAATATGTTGTTTGATTGTCTGCTAATTTTCGATCTAGGTTATGTTATGGAAAATAGCAATACAATTGCACCAACTCAGCATCTATGGTAAGACGCACTCAATTCAAATGTAGAAGTACAAATTTCAAAATATATATCTTTTTCCACAATTAACTGACAGATGTGAGTGAGCTTTATCTACAACAAGACAACTTAATCAGTCTTGCTTCCTGATAGCTACTAATAAAAAGTGCATTTTTCCACAGAAAGATGCCTACCACAAAGGCAAAGTTTGAATGGCTACTCAAACTTGGGGAAGACCATTCAGTTTGTAAACAGCACAGCAGTGTCTGTCTAAAATGCAGCCATGGGTGACAGTGACCTCGGTTTGGATTAAGAGCCTAAATGATAGGAGTTAAACACCCTATTGTTCTGTCTCTCAATGCACCACTGAACACAGCGTCAGCATCGGGAAGAGGGGATGTAAGCAGGGCCCTGTGCGGTCTCACCCAGACAAAAACTGTTTTAATAATTTGGCAAAAGAAACAAACTAAAAGACCAAAAAAAAAGAAGAAAAAAAAAAAACATTTTGAAAATGTAACGCCTGTTTTTTACTGCCTGGTTCTGCAGTACAGTGAGGGCCTGCTTTACTATACAGTTATAAAAGCGTCGTAAAAAAACGTCATCTGACTCTCAAGGACACACTTTCCTTGGTTACTGCTTGGTTACCTTCTAATACATAGGAACAATATTAGTTATTATAAGTTATTCTCACACATATAGTGACAAACTGGAAACATTTGGAACCATAAGGAATCAACCATATATCCCAGACCTTATTAGACCTACGTAGGAATCCCTTTGGATTAGTAACAGTGCGGTCTCTTGACACTTAGTGCCTCATATTAATGTAGCACTACGGTAACTGTTATTGGATGTTAGAAAAAAGGGAGAAACCCATAACTAACTAACGAGGAAGCAAACTATTAAAGCGAAGAATAAAAATATATCCATACAATTCAAACGTATCTTCTTACCTCTGCTCCATAGCGCAGGACTTTCCTTAAGGGTTTATGACAAAGTCCGAAGTACAACTATCCACTTGTGCGTCTTATGCTAGTTAACAACACACCTGTACAAAACGGCGACGATACGTCAAGTGAAAGCGGCGACAGCTATTTAACCGAAGCGACAAAGACAAAAAGAGTTAAGTTAAAAGTCTGGACACAACGAGGAGAAGCACCGCTCACTTTCCACTGCTCTGTCAGCTGGACTCGGGCTCCGCGTCTGTATAACGCTTTACTACCCACACACGATGCCTTCATGGGCTCCCGGAAATATGGAAACTATATTCTAAGAAGCTAAGAGTAACACTACTGTAGGAAAACGTATATATAATGACTAGAAGATAAATAGTAAAAAAAATAAAAGTAAAATAAGATTTCTGAGAAACAATTTTAATGAAGTCGAATATAAGATAAATTCCTGTCTATGTTCAACCGTTCTATCCACAGTCAAATACTGCCATTACACATCTAAACAGTTACTTTGTTCTGCAGTCTTTCTACACAAACTGATTAAAGGAATGATAAATAAAATATTAAAAAAAAAACATTGATGATGTATTATTGTGTATTAACCTGCTGTCAGTACATTAGGTGTTTCAGTCAGCTTTACCTTTACCAACTGCTGCTACAGTAGGTACATTTAGTCTTTGTTTTTAATTCATATAAATAAATAAAAAACCAAAAAACAAATCTGTACCAGGCTTGTACATTTATGTTATTAACAGCATCAACTACAATGTTGGAAACATTGTTTTCATAGTGGAGTATTTTTGTATTTTCAATAAACTCTAACGCATGTATTTAGTACTTGGACTTTAGTACTAGAGTACCCTTTAGGCCAGAACTTTGACTTGACCAATGAGTTAGTGTACTTCCTCCAGTTCTGTTCATCAGTTCACATAGTTTTAATATGCTCCACTGTGCAACAAAGTACACCCTTTCCTTCTTTTTCTAGCTTGTAGTAAATATCTGACAGCATTTGAAAGTCACACAGGAATCTGGCAGCCAATAGGGAAGCTAAACGTTTTTCAACAAGCAAGATTACAACCTCTCCAAACTAAATAATTATAAATAATATTATAAATAAATACAGCTGAAATTAAATTACAATCCCTCCTGACAGGAATAGGACAAACTAAGATACTATATTGGTAAACATTACCTATTACAACTGTTTGGCCTTCTTTTTGCTTCACCACTGAAACCCAGAGTGTCAGAGTAAGTCAGTCTGGTTTAGAAATCATACACAACAGTGATGTCTCATACTGACTTAAAGCCAACTGTCTCCTGTGAGGCCCCTTTACAGCATTAACATATTAATTCCTTAACTAACTTAGTCCCTAAGCAGACATGTTGAATCAATATAAAGTTGAACTAATTTGTTGTTGGTCCAGAATCACAAGACTGTAGTGAGGCTCTTCCACTGCATGTGACTGTTTAAACTTGATGAGCATTTAACAAGTACAAAGACATGTCTTTGGCCTGCAGCACATTTCTGCAACTGCAGGGATAATTGTCAAGCCTTTTTTCTCTTGTCTGATGTTATGAGTCCCCTATAGGTTGCAAACCACTGACCATAAGTAGAAAGTAGTTAACATAACCTCCACCTCAAGCAGCTACTTATAGGAGATCCTTTCTGCCTGTGGCCATCAAACTGTACAACTCGTCTCCCCTCTGTAAGGATGGTACCTGAATGGACTATCATCAGTATCATTATTTATCATTATCTTCAATAATCGTGTGTATAGAATAAGTTTTTGTAATGATGCTATTTTGGATTTTGTGTTGGTGTAGATCTTTTCTGGGTGTGGACTTTTCTTCGGTCTGTATGAGAGCAACTGTAACAAGGCAAAACAATTTCCCTCAGGGATTAATAAAGTGTTTTGAATCTTGAATACATTCATGCATTAGTAACACTCACACATTTTGTGTCATTAATTGGTACTTTACTTAAAGGTTCTAAATAGTGCAACACCACTACAGTGTAACACAACTGTCCATCTTCCATGTGTATGTTATGTTTAGCTCTAGAAAACCAGTTTTCATTCTACTATTCTGCACTAAACCCTGAAAAAGTCAAACTATGTTCAAAACAACATGTCTGGTTCTGTGCTGCCCAGAACTGTCATACTATCACCTATAGCCTATAAAGACAAACCAAGCAAGAAACAAGTAGTAATAACTGAAAATGTGAAATGGGGCTGAGTAAACAACATATGGTGAGTTTAATTATTTTGTCCAGCTGGAGTTTATCTTTGAGACAAACAAAGGCCCAGTCACCTGTACAGGAAGTAGTGAGTTCCTGCTGATGTCACATACCATATAACAGGATGAGAGCTTTGTGGTAGATTAAGATATCATACAGCTACTATTTTGCATCAATGTGAATAATGGATTTGACTCCAGATAGATGAAATATAAGAAGGTTTGCAAAGGGCATGCTGTTTGAAACACAAGCATGGCTGCAAATTTGAATTTCCACCTGCAGGCTAAATGTCTGTACATCTTTGAATCTTTGTAACAAAACCACTGACATCATTATTAGTTTAACTAATGAAGCATTAAAGTGATGGATGAAGTGATGGCAATAATGATGCAGTTTAACTGTGTGAGGCAACTGTGGATAGTCCACTGAAGTGAGCAGAGGTGTAAAAATGATATTTCTGCTTTATACACTCACTCAGTTTATAGTTGTTGGTAGAAAAGCAGCCCCCCAAAACAAAGGTGCAGTCTACTACAACAGCCTCCTATTGAAGCTCAAGAGCAACACGTTGCACAAGAGACCTTGCATAGTTTCACAGCAGCAGGAAATGATCGGAGATCTTTGGGAACATGAGGACAAATCGTACTCTGTCTCACACATTCTCTCCCCATTTCCCTTCATCTCCCTTTCACATAACCAGCTGTCTTGGCTCACACATGCTCACAGCTGCCCAAATCACTGGTCCCCAGACATGACAAAGGCCTGCACAGAGGAGGGGAAGCAGGGGGGAGGCTTACATCTGGGTCAGTAACTGGTAGGTCTACTGGGCTCTCTGGAGAGGAAAGAAGTCTGTCATTTTTTTTATTCAATAAATTTAAAAACTCTTCATTTTCAAAATGATGTCAACAAGAGAGTCATTTTTTACTGTTAAGAGAGTAGATTCGGTTCCCAGCTTAAACTATGAGACAACTCCAGCACATGGGCTGGCCTTCTTTTTAACTGGAGCAGTGCAGCATGTTAATAATTTCCATGGTTTTACTGGGAAGCAGCAAAAGTTATTGGTAAGCAGAGTGGATCTAAGAAGAGCAAGAATATTTTTCCAGTGCTGTGCGGCTCCCTGCAGGAATGTGCTCTTTCAGTCACAATGGAGCAGGAGACAGAGATTCTTACTGTTGCAGGACAAAGCTTAATGCTCAATGGATGGGTTTACAGGCCCCCCTCATCGTAAAAGGATTAAATAAATCAAGGCCGAACAAGACCTAGCACCACGGCACCACTGCTGTGGCCTTTCAGGTTCAACCAAACAGACACACACAAACACAGCTGGGCCTCATCCAGACACAGGGTACTTTAGCAGCCTTGAGAAATGCTGTAGTAACCTGGCTCACCCCTGAGGCCATTGTGGCCCCTTAAGGTGTATGTCTTGAGGGGCCACAATGGCCTGGGGGGACTGGAGGAACAGGATTGTTCTCTTTCGATAGTATAGGCAGATGCCATGTAAAATGAATGGAGGGACATTTCATCTGACAACTCACAGCCTGATCTGAAGGATTTTAAGTCACAGATTTAAAAAGAAAAACTAGAATTAATCTGTGTAGAATTTTATAGCAATTGAAATGAAAGCTTAGACACACAAACATGCACACTGAACAAAGACATATTCTCATATTACTCTGTCATACATGCTCTACAATTACTGCACAACCACATGTGGCTAAATGCCTCCCGGTCCAATAACAGATTGCAGACATAATATGGATAAGTGTGTTAAAGGTCACAGACAGGGCCATTTATTTATTTGATAGGTGAAAGGTTTGTCTCTTTTAAAGGCAACACCATTAAGTGCACAAGTCGTTTCTGTGTGAAAAGTGAAGCTATAACCGGAACTACACTCCTAATTTAAAGCTGCTGTGACAGGCACACAGGGTCGTATTAGAGTTACACAGTGCAAACACATCACTCTGGGTTGTGGAGTTAGTTGTGGTTAGGGGGCGGCAGTGCAACACACCAAGGGGCTTTTGTCTACCTGAACTTAGGCTGTAGTGGTTTAGCGGGTCGGCCACCCATGCACTGTCCTGTATTACACTCTCCATTTCCAAGTCTGCATGCGGCCCGATGGACGGATTGACCAACAGACAGATGGATGGATGGATGATGGAGACATGAGAGAATCAGCAGAGAGAGAGAAGCACTTCAGGTTAGAGAACAGAGCAACTGTATACTTGGGGACTGTGAAGTCAGAAGCATTGCACAGAAATGACACTTTGATGCTTGAGCAATAAACTGTTTTGTCAGACAGCATACAGATAAAGGACTTTAAAAAAGAAACATATCTAATTAAATGACTATTGCATTCATAAATAAAATTAGCCTAATGGTATGATATTAACCTTTTTAATTATAATCCTTAAGATTTTTAAAACCATTGGTTGTTTTAGCAACAGCCAGTTAATATAGTTACATTCTATATAAAGGAACATTCATTGTTAGTGGCAGGAAGGGTTAACAGGAGAGGATGCCGTATGTAACCCAGTGTTATTGTTAATAATTTTATCTCACCGATATCACCCTCACTGCTTACTGTTGACTAACACAGCTGTGTTAAGTTCCTGATAATGCTAACCACAATGTTTTGTAAAAGAGCCAATTCACATTAAAAACTCGTAAATGCCATGTCAATGCCTTTTGTTTTTATTGTGAACTAGACAAAAGGAAACACCAAAGTCAGTGCGCAAAAATCAACCTACAATAATGATGGATTTACTAATAATTGAGTGTTTGCTGTCCCATTAAATCGAGGACCTGTAAAATTAAAACTTAGACACTGGTGGAGCCAAACCTACCATGAGAAAAACCTTAAGGATTATAACTTTAACTACAAACATCAAAACTCTCTACAAAATGTCAGACAAGTGCATGTGTTTTGATGAAGTGGATGAAGTGTGTATACCAACACGCACAGGGGGGGAAGAGACTCCAAGAAGCAGGCTGCAGGCCAGGGCAGGGTGAGGCTGAGGTAGAGGAGTCACAATGCAACAAATCAAGACACATGCTAGCATTACTGTACATCCCTGTGCAGTGAGACAATGACAGTATTAAAGATGCACTGAGGCAGTGCAGAGCAAGCAGTGCAGTTCTGACACAGACACAGGCAGTTTAAAAAGCATTACAATCAGTTATTTGCTCTGCCAATGATAATGAACCTCAAACAGGATCTGTTCGGTAAGAGCTACATTAATATTACTATTGACAGGGCATCTGCAGGCTTTACTAAGCCAAATATTACACTTTGGTTATTACCATTACTTCTTTAAACTAAACTACCATCATATGAACACAGCTGATTAAACATGAATCGTAAGAATGGCTCTGTTCTTAAAATGGGTGGTTCAAGGGCAAAAATTTCTGGATATTAACATAATATGCTTGACCTGCAGATACTCTGTAAAAGAATAAACATTATTGACAAAGACACATGCAAAAAAAACTAAGCAAAAACGGAAGTAAAGATTACTTAAAGCAGGGGAGTGGGAGTGAGATAAAGTCATGCCTTGGACTATGGAGTGTGCTGTACGTGTACTGCAACAGTTAACTCTACACTGCAAAATACATTTCTGGTCAGGCAAGGCTCTGAAACTTAGTTGCCTTGTCAAATAACACGGATGCACAACAGTGAAACCACTCTTCTTGAAAATTGTGGATCTTGAGGGGTTGGTGTTTTGTTGCTGTGTCATCACTTCACTCAGATCGTGGAGTCTCAGAAGCTTTTCAGAGGTTAAAAAACCCCAGTTCCGCTCTGCTCGCCCACCCCAAAGCCAACCAGATGGCTGTGACAGTGAGTCATACTGATTCAGTCAGTCATTGGACTGGAAGATGTGATGTGGAATCACAGAAGTTTGATTAAAAAAGCCTTGCTCGTAGCAACAAGATGTAAGCTGTTATTTTCAGTGGCAACAGCAGTAATTCAACGTTCAAGAAGTTGGGGCAAAGTTCAACTTTAGCTTAAGTCTGTACTGCAGTCGCCAAATGTTTAGTGCTCTCTTTGATTCTAACAGGGTTAATGTTAAACACTATCTCTGACAGTCTCTAGACTGAAGCGCGCTGAGGAGCTTATCTCTTAACTCAGGGTGGTAATAGAATAGCTAAATTTTTGCGATAGATTTCCATAGAGCCGGAACAATAACACGATTAGCAGGCAATTTAAGGGGATGACGTATGTAGTTATATTACAGTACTTTCACATTGATGATTACGCTCTGCAATTCAGCTTTAACAGGGCTCCATATATTCAGTGTCGTTTTAAGACGTGCTGAAGCACCCCTTAAAATAATTACTATTAATTTACATTACATTTTGCATATATTTCTATTAAAGGCAGGAACAAAGAATTACAAGTTCAAATGGCTTTGTTACAGATTTAATAGCCAGTATTATTTATAAAAACATCATACTATACACTCTAGATCTGGATCTCCTATTAGACTACAAACCCAGGGGGTTTGAGTAAGTTTTGGTTGACAGGCTAAAGAGTGAGAGGAGGAGAGAGATCAGGATGGAGTCAGCAGTCAGAGAAAGAGGAGGAATCAGGTGAGAAAGTGGTCTGGTAGTCTAGAGTATAGTGATGCGGACAAGGGTCATGTCACAGGTCTGGGATACAACAAACCTATGAGCCCAGCAAAAACATTTTTTGGCAACGTAAAAAATACATTACACACACACACACACATACACACACACACACCTCTGATGCACACCTATACAAAGAAACACAGAGGAAACAGCTAATGAGGAGAGATGCTGGGAACACTGTGCTGATGTAG